>ML417914.1:25125-62625 GCA_005239525.1 Nicotiana knightiana | reverse complement strand
AACTTCGGAGGGAACCAACTACTATATGGTTCGATTAGTCTTTTGCCCCTATACCCAAATCAGACGAACGATTTGCACGTCAGTATCGCTGCAGGCCTCCACCAGAGTTTCCTCTGGCGTCGCTCCGCTCAGGCATAGTTCACCATCTTTCGGGTCCCAACAGTCACAATCGAACACTTCATAGAAGATCAAGGTCGGTCAGCGGTGCACCCCTCAGGGGGATCCCACCAATCAACTTCCTATGCCCTACGGGTTTACTCGCCCATTGACTCGCACACATTTCAGACTCCTTGGTCTCTGTTTCAAGACGGGTTGAATGGGGAGCCCACAGGCCAGCGTCCGGAGCGCGCAGATGCCGAAGTACTCTTGAGGCACACGCTGCCTACAACAATCAAGGAGACGACGATGTTCCACGAGCGTATTAAAAGCTTGGGTTTTGGCCGCCCCCTAATCCACGCTACTTGTAAGTTTCTTCGCTTCCGCTTATTGATATGCTTAAACTCAACGGGTAGTCCCACCTGACCTGGGGTCACGGTCAGAGCGCCTAAGCGCGATGAGGGTCAAGGAGCCCAAGCATACGACGGGTTGGAGCTGCGACATTATGAGAGTTGAGTTTCAACCACCACTTGTCGTGACGTCCGTCATCGTGGACTCGCATTTAGGCCAACCGCATGCTCGGAGTGCATGGGAGGCTAGTATTTGTCCTACAACCACCACAATTATGAGTCTGGGTGCAGTGTATGAGTGTGACTCAATGCGTGATGCCCAGGAAGATGTGCCCTCGGCCTAATAGCTTCAGGCGCAACTTGCGTTCAAAGACTCGATTGTTCACGGGATTCTGCAATTCACATCAATTATCGCATTTCGCTACGTTCTTCATCGATGCAAGAGCCGCGATATCCGTTGCCGAGAGTCGTTTGTGTTTCAAAGAAGCACAAGTTCCCCGGCGCGCACCGCGAACTGGGCACTAGGTGCAGGCTTTCAATTTAGTATGCCTTGGCGCTTTTCGTGCCGAGGTTCATTAATCACCCAGCACGCACGCGAGCGCATGCGCCAGGGATGGGAGGGAGCCGCACGGATGGAGGCCGAAGCATCCCCGCCGTACCTCTCCCCTGTGTTTAATCAAGTTCGCGGTTCGTTCTGCTTTGCAGGTTTTGACAATGATCCTTCCACAGGTTCACCTACAGAAACCTTGTTACGACTTCTCCTTCCTCTAAATGATAAGGTTTAATGGACTTCTCACGATGTCGCGGGCAGCGAACCTCCCACGTCGCCGTGATCCATACAGTTCACTTGATCATTCAATCGGTAGGAGCGACGGGCGGTATGTACAAAGGGCAGGGATGTAGTTAATGCGAGCTGATGACTCACACTTACTAGGAATTCCTCGTTGAAGACCAACAATTGCAATGATCTATCCCCATCACAATGAATTTCAAAGATTACCTGGGCATGTCAGCCCTATAAACTCGTTGAATACATCAGTGTAGCATGCGTGCGGCCCAGAGCATCTAAGGGCATCACACACCTGTTATTGCCTCAAACTTCCGTGGCCTAAAAGACCGTAGTCCCTCTAAGAAGCTGGCTGCGAAGGGATTCCTCCACATAGCTAGTTAGCAGGCTGAGGTCTCGTTCATTAATGAAATTAACCAGACAAATCGCTCCACCAACTAAGAACGGCCATGCACCACCACCCATAGGATCAAAAAAGAGCTCTCAGTCTATCAATCCTTACTATGTCTGGACCTGGTAAGTTTCCCTGTTTTGAGTCAAATTAAGCCGCAAGCTCCACTCCTGGCGGTGCCCTTCCGTAAATTCCTTTAAGTTTCATCCTTGCGACCATACTCCCCCTGGAACCCAAAAACATTGATTTCTCATAAGGTGCCGGCGGAGTCCTAAAAACAACATCCGCTGATCCCTGGTCGTCATCATTTATGGTTGAGACTAGGACGGTATCTGATCGTCTTCGAGCCCCCAACTTTTGTTCTTTATTAATGAAAACATCCTTGGCAATGCTTTCACAACTTTTCATCTTTCATAAATCCAACAATTTCACCTCTGACTATGAATTACGAATGCCCCCGACTGTCCCTGTTAATCATTACTCCGATCCTGAAGGCCAACGTAATAGGACCGAAATCTTATAATGTTATCCCATGCTAATGTATACAGAGCATAGGCTTGCTTTGAGCACTCTAATATCTTCAAAGTAATAGCACCAGAGGCACGACCCGACCACTTAAGGCCAGGAGCGCATCACCAGTACAAGGGACGAGATGACCGGTGCACACCTAAGGTGAACCAACCGTCCCATCCTAAAGTCCAACTACGATCTTTTTAACTGCAACAACTTAAATATACGCTATTGGAGCTGGAATTACTGCGGCTGCTGGCACCAGAATTTCCCTCCAATGGATCCTCGTTAAGGGATTTAGATTGTAGTCATTCCAATTACCAAACTCATAGATCCCTGTATTGTTATTTATTGTCACTACCTCCCTGTGTCAGGATTGGGAATTTGCACGTCTGCTGCCTTCCTTGGATGTGGTAGCCGTTTCTCAGGATCCCTCTCCAGAATCGAACCCTAATTCTCCGTCACCCATCACCACCGTGTAGGCCGCTATCCTACCATCGGAAGTATAGGGCAGAAATTTGGATGATGTGTCGCCGACACGATAGCCGTGTGATCTGTCAAGTTATCATGAATAATTGCAGCAATGGGCAGGGCCCGTGTCGACCTTTTATCTAATAAATGCATCCTTTCCAGAAGTCGGGATTTGTTGCACGTATTAGCTCTAGAATTACTATGGTTATCCGAGTAGTAGATACCATCAAACAAACTATAACTGATTTAATGACCCACTCGCAGTTTCACAGTCTGAATTTGTTCATACATACACACGCATGGCTTAATCTTTAAGACAAGCATATGACTACTGGAAGGATCAACCAGGTAGCATTCATCATTAACGCTGGCGTTGCATGAGCATGGACGACCCAAATGGCACAACCAAGTCCAAGACGAGCACGACCGTCATTCTTAAGGAGCATTCTTTGGACAGATAGGATCCAATGAAGACCCCATGCCCATTGCATTTACCGAATCTGAGAGTCCGAGCATACTAGTCTTGGACCAAGCCATCGCACGACGAAACAAGCATGACGTGGGACCCAACTACAACTTTTAGTTCACCTTGCACGTCAAATGTGAGGGGCAAAAGGCAATTGATTGTGCTTGATAATGCCTGGGCATTAGGTATGCAACATAGAAAACCGATGCCGAACAAGCCTAATTTGTGCTTTTGTCATGACTGAGATGGCATGTGGGCTAGGAAGTCGCTGCTCAAGTAGGGATCCAACCTAGCCACACAAATCGATCACCACTCACGTGCCGCACGTACAGTTGCCTCACCGATGCATGACAACAAAAACCCCAACACGTGACGTGCAACTATGTGTTGTTGTGAATGCCAACATTGCAAAGCCAAGTCAAGCACCGAAAAGCATGAAAATAGCCCACAACAACTGATGGCATTCGGTATGTACTGAGCATAGCCCCATGTGCATTTCACCTTGCGGTGCTCCTTGCACGATGCTCCGCCATTTCGTTGCCAAAATCCATCACCTGCCACGAGCGATGTCGCCTTCCGATATTGCCCACAACAATCGATGTCATTTGGCACGTACTGAGCTTAGCCTCATACGCATGGCACCTTGCGGCGCTACTTGCATGACGCTCCGCCGTTTCATTGCCAAAAGACATCAGCTGCCATAAACGATTCCAGACACAACCCATAACAACCGCATGACATTTGGCATGTACTGAGCTTAGCCCCATGCGCATGGCACCTTGCAGCGCTACTTGCACGATGCTTCGCTGTTCCGTTTCCAAATGTCATGTGGCTACCACGAGCGATGTCGCCTCCTGATATTGCTCACAGCAACCAATGGCATTTGACACGTACTGAGTTTAGCACCATGCGCATTGCACCTTGCGGCGCTACTTGCATGACGCTCCGCTATTTTGTTTCCAAAAGCCATCGGCTACCACGAGCGATGTCTCCTCTCGATGTTGCCCACAACAACCGATAGAATTCAGGACGTACTAAGCTTATCCCCATGTGCATAGCACCTTGAGGCGCTACTTGCATGATGCTTCTCTATTCCATTGCCAAATATCGTGTGATTTCCACGAGCGATGTCGCCTCTCGATATTTCCCACAGCAACCGATGGAATTCGGCACGTACTGAGCTTAGCACCATGTGCATTGCACCTTGCGACACTACTTGAACAACGCTCCGCCGTTTCGTTGCCAAAAACCATCGGCTGCCACGAGCGATGTCGCCTCCCGATGTTGCCTACAGCAACCGATGACATTTGGCATGTACTGAGCTTAGCCCCATGCACATGGCACCTTGTGGAACTACATGCACGACGCTCTGGTTTTTTGTTGCCAAAATCCATCAGCTTCCACGAGCGATGTCGCCTCTCAATGTTGCCCATAACAACCGATGGCATTCGACACGTACTGAGCTCAACCCCATGCGTATGGAACCTTGCGGCGCTACTTGCATGACGCTCTGCTGTTTGTTGCCAAAAGCTATCAGCTTTCACGAGCGATGCCAGACACAACCCACAACAACCGCACGGTATTTGGCATGCCCTAAGCTTAGCCCCATGCGTATGGCGCCTTGCGGCGCTACTTGTACGATGCTTCACCATCCCATTGCCAAATGATGTGCTGTGCCATGAGCTATGTCGCCTCTCGATGTTTCCCACAATAACCGATGGCATTCGACATTTACCAAGCTTAGGCCCATGCGCATGGCACCTTACGACGCTACTTGCACGACACTCCGCCGTTCGTTGCCAAAAGCCATCAGTTGCATGGTGCGACGTGGTGCGACTTGGTGCGTCATGCCATGGCCACGCCCTGCCATATACTGTGTCATACCATGGCCAAGCTCAACGCCATGCCAAGGCCACGCCCGACGTTGTGCCATGGCCACGCCTGACGTTGTGCCATGGCCACACCGTGTCATGTACTAAGCTTAGCCCCATACGTATGGTGCCTTGTAGCTACTTGCATGACGCTTCGTCATCCCATTGCCAAGTGACGTGCGGTGCCATGAGCTATGCCGCCTCCTGATGTTGCGCACAATAACCGATGTCATTCGACATGTACTAAGCTTAACCCCATGCGCATGGCACCTTGCAGCGCTACTTGCACGACACTCCGCCGTTCATTTCCAAAATTCATCAGTTGCGTGGTGCGATGTGGTGAGACGTGGTTTGACTTAGTGCGCCGTGCCATGTCCTGTGTCGTGCCATGGCCAAGTCCACGCCCGACGCTATGCCAAGGCCAAGCCCGACACCGTGCCATGGCCACGCCCTGCCACGTCCTGCCATGTCCTACGTCGTTCCATGGCCTTGCCCTGCCATGTCTTTCCACATCCTGCGCTGTGCCATGGCCACACCCTGCCATGTCCTGCGTCGGGCCATGGCCATGCCCGACGCTGTGCCATGGCCACGCCATTCCATGTCCTATCATGTCATGCCACATCCTGCTTTGTCATGCACCATGCCATGGCCATGCCTTTCCATGTCCGATGGCGTGCCATGGCCACACCCGACAATGTGCCATGGCCACACCCTTCCATGTCTAGTCATGTCCTTCCACGTCCTGCCTTGTCCTGCGCCGTGCCATGGCCATGCCCTGCCATGTCCTACCATGTCCTGAGCCGTGCCATGGCCACGCCCTTCCATGTCCTGAGCTGTGCCATGGGCACGCCCTACATGTCCTCGGCTGTGCTATGGCCACGCCCTACCATGTCTTGAGCCATGCCATGGCCACGCTCTGCCATGTCCTGAGCCGTGCCATGGCTACGCCCTACCATGTCCTGACATGTCTGTCATGTCCTGCGTCGTGCCATGGCTACTCCCTGCCATGACTGGACATGTCTTGTGCCATGCCATGACCATGCTCTGCCATGTCCTGCCATGTCCTGAGTCGTGCCATCGCCACACCCTGCCATGTCTTGCCATATCCTTACATGTCCTTACATGTCCTGCCATGTCCTACCATGTCTTGAGTCGTGCCATGGACGCGCCCTGCCATGTTCTGAGGCGTGCCATGTGCTGCGTTGGGCCATGCCCGATGCCCGATGCCCTGCCATGTCTTACATCGTGGCGAGCCACGACCGAACTCGGGCCATTGACATAGGCCATGGCCTCGCACACGACACCCCAAAAAATCTCTATTTGTGACATTGTATTGGCACATCACTCTTGGATTGTGCCTTGGCATCGCACGCGACACCCTGAAAAACATCTAGAAGTCAAATTTGGTTAAGCATCATAGGCAATTATTTCCACAACACGACTAAGTTATAAGTCACATTGGCCACTTAATACATGAATAGTATATGTTCCATGGTCTCGAGGACTTGTGTACGATTTTCCAACACTTAACATATAATATGGCATCAAGGAAGGAGTAAACCTCTTTTTGGAAAAGTTAGAAATTGATTGGATTGGAGGTGGAGGGAAGAATCAGAGCGACAAAGAGCTGAATCTCAGTGGATCATGGAAGCAAGGCTACTCTGCCACTTACAATACCCCGTCGCGTATTTAAGTCGTTTGAAAAGGATTCTACCCGCTGCTCCATGGAAATTGTACTTCAAGCCAACCAACGCGACTCTTCCGCTGTGACGACTTAGCCAGCGACACGTTCCCTTGGGGGCCAAAGGCCCCTAATGCGGGTCGGCAAGCGGACGGCGGGCGCATGCGTCGCTTTTAGCCCAGATTCTAACTTAGAGGCGTTCAGTCATAATCTAGCGCATGGTAGCTTCGCGCCACTGTATTTTCATCCAAGCGCGATGACCAATTGTGCGGATCAACGATTCCTCTCGTACTAGGTTGAATTACTATTGCAACACTATCATCAGTAGGGTAAAACTAACCTGTCTCACGACAGTCTAAACCCAGCTCATGTTCCCTATTGGTGGGTGAACAATCCAACACTCGGTGAATTGTGCTTCACAATGATAGGAAGAGCCGACATCGAAGGATAAAAAAGCAACGTCGCTATGAACGCTTGGCTTCCACAAACCAGTTATCCCTGTGGTAACTAATCTGACACCTCTAGCTTCAAATTCTGAAGGTCTAAAAGATCGTTAGGCCACGTTTTCACGGTTCGTATTCGTACTGTAAGTCAGAATGAAACGAGCTTTTACCCTTCTGTTCCACACGAGATTTTTGTTCTCGGTGAGCTCATCTTAGGACACCTACATTATCTTTTAACAGATGTGCCGCCCCAACCAAACTCCCCACCTGACAATGTCTTCCGCCCGGATCGGCCTTCAAGCAAGCCTTGGGTCCAAAAAGAGGGGCAGTACCCCGCTTCTGATTCACGGAATAAGTAAAATAATGTTAAAAGTAGTGGTATTTCACTTTCGCTTTTTGGCTCCCACTTATACTACACCTCTCAAGTCGTTTCACAAAGTCAGACTAGAGTCAAGCTCAACAGGGTTTTGTTTCCCCGGCTGATTTTGCCAAGCCCGTTCCCTTGACCGTGGTTTCGCTGGATAGTAGACAGGGACAGTGGGAATCTCGTTAATGTTCATGCGCGTCATTAATTAGATGACGAAGCATTTGGATACCTTAAGAGAGTCATAGTTACTCTCGCCGTTTACTCACGCTTGGTTGAATTTCTTCACTTTGACATTCAGAGCACTGGGAAAAATCATATTGCATAAACATCCGCAGGGACTATCGCAATGCTTTATTTTAATTAAACAGTCGGATTCCCCTTGTCCGTACTAGTTCTGAGTTGGCTGTTCGACGCTCAGGGAAGGCCCTCGAAGGAACCGTTCCCAGTCCGTCCCCCGGCCGGCACACAGTGACTCGCTCTCTCTGCAGGAGCAGCTCGAGCAGTCCACCGGCAGCCGGCGGGTTTGGAACTGGGATCCCCGTGCCCAACCCTCAGATCCAATCCTTTTCCTGAAATTACGGATCCATTTTGCTGACTTCCCTTGCCTACATTGTTCCATCGACCAGAGGCTATTCACCTTGGAGACCTGATGCGGTGGCGTGGACGACACTCGATCCTCTAGATTTTCAAGGGCCTCGGGGGGCGCATCATAGCCATCGCACTTTCAGAGTGGAGAATATCATCAAGAACTTCTGCGACGGCCGATGAATGACTACATAGCCTATCACCATCCAAAGAAAATGACATTTATCCAAGACAGGTTTGCACAGCCTGGAAGTGCTGTAAGTTGGGTGCATTTCTTCAGTAATCTGACAGACGAGAAGGTACATTGGATGTTTTAATGGTTTCCTAGAAGTAAGTTCATCATTAGGTCAAGGGATACTACTCATTTTGTACTGATCGGGTTGCGAGGCATTTATCCTTACACTCATATAAGGGTAATGAGACAAGCAGGAAGAAAACATGTCATATCTTGAGTTTCCAACATGGTCCAGTATAAGGTAGATTTCAAAGGGGACATCATTCCTATCAAGTTCGAAGCACAACATATGTGGAATCAGAAGGTCATTGTAGAAAAAGAGACTATAGAGCCAGACATATATCCATCATGGTTGGTAGATGATATAGCAGGAGACGTCAAGCTAGGGGTCAATCTGGAAAACAAGATTATTGATGATGTTGCTGAGTCATATGTGAAATATAGGAGACTTCACAAAATTGTTTTCGATTCTGAAGCTAGGCATCCGGAACAACACAAATTGGACATGGAGGCTATAAATGAATGGAGGGGAATCGCCACTAAGTTAATAGAGAGGTTGAAATATCTGGAACATGGATTGATGGAGCTTGAGGGAAAGATGAGAAAGAGGCTTGCAGATTGTCAAAACACGAATGGCAGTGAAGAAGGGCATCTATCAAAGGCTTACTTATTATTGGACATGCGTGACTTGGGGAACTTGATTGATGGAGTCAAAAGATCCAAGCACGGAGAAGGTCTTTCAGGGACCAAGTAGACTAGCAGATAATGTTGTTTATAGCTTAATTTTAGATTTCAATTGTAATAAGGCTAAATGCCATTAGTAACTTTATTATATTGTCGATTTAGTGAAGGTTTGGCTCATTTTCACATTAATGAAATGACGCAATTATTGGCATTAATTTTCTCCAAGTCTATATGTCGCTTTGGCCTACCTCGGGCACAATGAAGTCCCTAAATTAGGACGCGAATCATTACATGACTTTGCAAAACATGATTAATAGTGAAATCATTCTTTCAATACCCCTTACTAACTTGGTTACCTTTTGTTTTTCTTTATTTCTTTTGATTATTCCCATTCCCCAAGGTTGGTTCGTGCATACTGGCATCGTCAACATATCACACTAGATCCAGAGGTCCTGTACCTCCTCCTCCACCAGGAGAACCTAAAGGCAAGAACAAAGGAAAAGCAAAAATGGATGATCTGAGAGGTATTAGAAAGGATAATGCCACCATGGCAGAGAATGCCGAAACTTCATATGGCCGAAGCACTCCGTCACAGAATGAACTGGTCTTACGTCTGGAACAAAAAATTATTGGAGTTACAAGGAGAACTTGAGCAGGTCCGAAACCTGGCAAACCTCTCTCTCACCCTCAATGTCCCTAATATCAACCAACAAAATCCAACTACACATAACCAAACGCCACCATAAAACACGCAAAACCAAAACCCGCCACCAAAACACCCGCACCACACCAGTACCCCCCACTTCCTCAAAACCTTAATCCTCCCCCAGTACCAACTCCTCAACAACACCATCACCATCCAACCCAATACCCACAGACTACCACTTATCACACTCCCCAGAATGTACCACAACACACTCATGATCCCTAAAACTAAACAAATGACCACCCTTATACCCAGATTCCCAGAGTCCATCAAAGCAATACAATATATGTAGAAACCTTACCCCACACCCTGCAACAAAATCTATAAGTGTACTTGAATCGACCGAGAAGGACCTGCTCATTAAGAATATGGCGGAGGAGCTCAAAAAGCTCACTGGCAGAGCAGAATGTCGAAGGTGGTGAAGGCATTGAAGGTTTAAACTATAAAGACTTGTGCATTCAGCTAGATGTAGAATTGCCGGAGGGTTACAAACCTCCCAAATTTGAATTGTTCGATGGAACTGGTGATCCGAAAGTGTATCTGAGGACATATTGTGACAAGCTTGTAGGAGTGGGCAAAAACAAACAAATCCACATGAAAATGTTCATGTGAAGCCTCACATGAGATGCTTTGTCTTGGTATATCAGCCATAACCCGAAGAAGTGTCTTAGTTGGGTAAGCATGGCGTCAGACTTCATGGACAGGTTCAGGTTCAACACAGAGAATGCACCAAATGTTTTCTATATTCAAAACCCCAAGAAGAAACCAACAAAAACCTTCCGCGAATATGCTACTCGGTGGAGATCTGAGGCTGCGAAAGTAAGACCAACGCTTGAAGAAGAACAAATGAACAAGTTCTTCATCATAACTCAAGACCCGAAATATTATGAAAGGTTGATGGTTATTGAGAACCACAAATTTTCCGACATCATCAAGCTAGGAGAAAGGATAGAAGAATGGATGAAAAGTGGGATGGTGACAAATTTCGAGGCGCTGCAGTCCACAAATAAAGCCTTGTAATCGAGAGGTATTTTGAAGAAAAAAGAAGTAGGTGTTGTAATGGTAGCCCAAGGTCCTAAGTTTCCTCTCATATACCAAACACCTCCACCCACATATCAACCTTTGCCCCCCAGATACCAACAACCTGCTACCACCTACCATGCCTATAACACTCAAACCACATATGACCATTCGCCTCCACCCGCTCGCCAAAAATACCAAAAAACCACGACCAAATGTTGACATCTAACCTCCTACATAATAACCCCAATTGCTGAACCCGTAGACCAACTATACGAGAGATTGAAGGCTGCTGGTTATGCCAATCCTATCCCTGTTGTTGCTATGGATAATTTTTAATAGATTAACCCCAACAAGACATGTGCCTACCATTCAGGCATGAAGGGTCATACAATTGATGAGTGTCGCACAATTAAAGATAAGATTCAGACATTGATCGACAACAAGGTCATACAAGCAAAGGAAACTGCACCAAATGTGCGTAACAATCCTCTCCCAGATCACAGAGGTTAAGAAGTGAATGTAATAGAGACTGACGAAGAATGGGACCCGGAAGGGTCAATCGGACTCATTCGAGAGGGGGATGATCCTATGACGTCTATGGTCACCCTCACACCAGTTGTGGTACAAACCCAAGCACTATTTAAGGTCGAAGTAACTGGACCCTTCACTGTGATGGTAGCTCCGACACCATCCTACAAGTCTGATGCCATCCTATGGGACTATGTTGCGGAAGCCAGGAGAAAAGGAAAAGCAAAGATGGAAGAGACAGGTGCGGCACAAGACATGACTAGAACTGCCAGAGTTTGTACACCTGAAAACTTGGGAGGAACAAGTAAGAAAACTGCATCTAAGCTGCCTATTGTCGAGACAGGTACTGATGACCTTTGGAGAAAGGTACAAGCATGAGAATATTCTGTTGTCGATCATCTGAACAAAACTCCCGCTCAGATATCCATCTTGTCACTGCTACAAAACTTCGACATGCACATGAATGCTTTGATGAAAGTGCTGAGTGAAGCTTATGTACCCACCAATATCACTAGTGGAGAGATGGCCAATATGGTCAGGCGGGTACTGGAGATTCACAAAATCACCTTTTATGAAGATGAGTTACCACCAGAGGGATTAATTCACAACATGACATTATATATCACAGTGCGATTGGAGGATAAATTCATCGTCAGGATCCTAAAAAATGGAGGATCCAGTCTCAACATATTCCCACTAACCATTCTAAAGAGGTTGAGTAAAGTCCTGCACGAGATACAGATGGGAATCATGAATGTGAAGGCGTTTGATGATCCCAAAGAGCAACAATCAGAGAAATCAACCTCAGCTTACAAATGGGCCCAACCTGGTTTGATGTTGAGTTCCAATTGCTAGATATATCTGCTACCTATAATCTATTGTTGGGACGACCTTGGATACATGCTGCTGGGGCAATGGCTTCTACTCTGTATCAGGCTGTGAATTTTGAATGGAATCATTAAGAAGTGGTTATCTATGGGGATGGAAGTAACCCCATCTACACCAATCAGACCGTTCCAGTCATTGAGAATAAGAAGACGCTGGGTGGAGATACGTACCATCGCATTGAGCGAGTCAACGCAATTGAAAAGGATCGATGGTGGAGTAACAAGATATAAAACATACTACTATGGACAGGGTATGAACCTGGCAAAGGTCTCGGCAAAAACCTTCAAGGGATCACCAAACCCATACAACTGCAATGTCATGGTACAACTTTCGGGCATGGGTATGAATATACTTGGCAAGAGTACCAGGATTGGTCGCCACCATGGCGTGGTCCTTATTATCCACTAGAGAAACCAGTACAACCCATGCATCAGACATTCCAACAAACAGACATGATTTGGGTATTTGAGGAAGATGAAGTCTTAGCTGCCACGAGAAAGCTATTTCTAGATGAAGAAGATATGGATTGCAGTGCGATAGTTGAGGAGGAGAAGGAGGAAAACCTTATCATTCAGACTGTGGAGAAAGGAGTTGTTCTCAAAAACTGGACTGCTGCACCATCTCGGGCCCGTCGAGTTCTTGGGTAGCGTGGCAAAGTAGCATAATTTATTTTAAATAGTTTGAGCATTTGAGACATTTTCAGTAATTTGTTTTTAAATAATTGCTCAAGTCATCGAGCTGCACTTGTTGACGTTTCTAAAATTTTAGTAATGCATTACTACTTTTCGTATTTATTATTACTCTCTACATTTTTCTTTCCCTACAGCCTTATTATTACCTATCCTGATGAACCTTGAACTGTAACATGTAATGAGACAACGCAACATAAAGATAGTGATTCGGAGGATCTAGAAGATGATACAATACCTGAGGAATCGTCAGAGAGGTGGAAAATTTTGAAAACAAACCAAAGTCCAACTTGGATGAAACCGAAGCAGTTAACTTAGGGGATTCTGAAACGGTCAAGGAAACACGCATAAGTATTCATCTATCACCGTCATAGAAAAAGAGTACATCAGATTCCTAAAAAAATATGAAGATATCTTTGCATGGTCCTATGACGATATGACGGGTTTGAGAACATCCGTAGTGGCTCACAAGATACCCACTAATCCTACATGTCCACTAGTGAAGCATAAGCTCAGAAAGTTCAAATCGGACATAAGTTTGAAATAAAAGAGGAGGTCACCAAGCAAATCAAAGACAAGGTTCTTGGAGTGGCCGATTACCCGACTTGGTTGGCCAACATTGTGCCAGTTCCGTAGAAAGATGGGAAATTCAGAGTATGTGTAGACTACCGAGATATAAACAGAGCAAGTCCCAAAGATGGTTTCCCGTTGCTCAATATACACATACTGATTGACAATTGTGCCAAGCATGAACTCCAATCCTCTGTAGATTTCTTCGCAGGATACCATCAGATCTGGATGGATGATGAGGATGCTGAGTTAGTTCGACATCATCTATGTAATTCAAAAGGTGGTTAAGGGGAAAGCATTAGCGGATCATCTGGTAGAAAATCCCGTAGACGGAGGATACAAACTATTGAAAACGTATTTTCCCGATTAGGAGGCGTCATTTGTAGGATAAGATATCACTAAAGCATATGATGGTTGGAGAATGTTCTTCGATGGAGCAGCAAAACTTCAAAGGAGTAGGTGTCGGAGTTGTCTTAGTATCGGAAATCGGCCAACACTATCCGGTATCCGCAAAACTTAGGTTCCCATGCACTAACAATATGGCGGAATATGCGGCCTGCATCTTGGGACTCCGGTTGGCCATTGATATGAATGTTCAGGAACTGCTGGTAATCGGAGATTTAGATCTTTTGGTGCACCAGGTTCTAGGAGAATGGGTCACAAAGAACACCAAAATATTTCCATATTTGCACTACATACAAGAGCTGATCAAGAGGTTTACAAAGATAGAATTCAAACATGTTCCGAGGGTTCAGAATAAGTTTGCAGATGCATTAGACACTTTATCTTCCATGATACAACACCTAGACAAGAATTTCATCGATCCTATCCCAAAAGGAATTCATGAGCAGCCAGCTTATTGTGCTTACGACATCAAGGAATATTTGGCAAAGGGAGAATATCTAGAGCATGCTACCCATACTCAGAAGCACACGCTTTGAAGGTTAGCCAACCATTTCTTTCAAAGCGGAGGAATTTTGTATATAAAGACTCCAGGCCTGGGATTATTACGATGTGTCGACGCCAAGGAGGCATCCAGATTGCTCGAGGAAATACATGTCGGAACCTGCGGACCGCACATGAACAGGTTCACCTTAGCTAAGAAGATATTAAGAGCAGGGTATTTCTGGATGACTATGGAAATAGACTACATCAAGTATGTTCAGAAGTGCCACCAATGCCAGATACATGCTGACATGATACGAGTACCACCCAATGAACTAAATGCAACAAGTTCATCGTGGCCTTTCTCGGCTTGGGGTATGGATGTCATCGGCTCGATCGAACCCGCTGTTTCAAATGGGATAGATTCATTCTAGTAGCCATAAACTACTTCATAAAATGGATTGAAGCTTCATCTTACAAAGCTATAACTAAGGTCGTAGTAGATTTTGTTCGGGACCGCATTCTTTGTCGGTTCGAGTACCAGAGTCAATCATCACCGATAACGCCATCGATCTCAACAGTGATATGATGAAGGCCATGTGTGAAACCTTCAGGATCAAGCATAAGAACTCCACAGCATACATGCCACAAATGAACGGAGCCGTAGAAGCCGCCAACAAGAATATCAAGAAGATATTGAGGAAATTGATAGATTATTACAAACAATGGCACGAGAAGCTACCGTTTGCTCTACTCAAATATCGTACCATGGTTCGAACATCAACTGGGGAAACTCCCTACATATTGGTTTATGGTACTAAAGCGGTTATTCCTATAGAAGTAGAAATCCCTTCTTTAAGAATTATACAAGAAGCTTAGCTCAGCGACACAGAATGGGTACAGAGCCGCTATGGACAACTATCTCTCATTGATGGTAAAATAATGAATGTGGTATGTCACGGTAAACTCTACCAGAACAGGATGACAAGAGCTTTTAACAAAAAGGTCAGACCAAGGCAATCCACACCGGGGCAATTGGTGCTAAAGCGAATCTTCCCACATCAAGATGAAGCCAAGGGGAAGTTTTCACCCAATTCACAGGGTCCCTACATAGTTCATAGGGTACTAACAGGTGGAACACTTATACTTGCAGAAATGGACGGAGAGATTTGGCCAAAACCTATCAGCTCAGACGCAGTCAAGAGATACTATGTTTAGGATTGTTTGCATTTCTTCATTTGATGTAACTGAAGTACGCTTGACCTGATTCCCGTTTAAGAGGGGATATGTAGGCAGCCCTGTAGTTTCGGTCACATCTTAATAGAATATTCATTTTCCCTTGATCAAAAATTGGGGCAAGATCGCAAATTCGGTCGACTTCGTCATGTGGAACAACCAAAAGTATTCTCACAAGTATGCATTTAAACTGGGGCAGAATTTTGAGGAGGACTGTCAAAATTCTAAAACAAGGAGGTTTTAATGTCTCTAAATATGTCACAGTCACTGGTTCATCTGAATTATTTGATCTTACATACTATAATACATTTCAAAAAACTACATTTTTTCAAATAATTTGTCAAATGCATACATATTTTTCGAAAATTTTGTTTCTGTGACAGCCAAAGATTACACAGGGTAACTCAAGCAGGACCTCAAGACAAGAAGGCGAAGCAAGGAGTCAAGAGCACGAACCAACCTTTCACCCGCAAACTCATGATTTTTCTTTGGATGCAAGCACAATGAAAAAAACAAGAATATTCACAAATACATACACACAACAAAATCATTGTCTTCATAACGACGAAGTTGCCAAACGCAAACACATCAAGCTAATAAATAATTTACTCTCTCGCAGCTATTCACTGCTTTTCTTGAACGAGACTAAGCATCGTTTCCATTCCTTGCATGAGGCTAAGCATTGCCTCCATTATTGCATAAGGATAAGCACTACCTTTCCCTGCATGATACTAAGCACTGTCTCCACTTCTTACATGAGGCTAAGCATTGCCTCCGAAATTGCACAAGGCTAAGCATTGCCTTTTGTTTGCACGAGACAAAGCCTTGTCTCCACGTCTTTCATGAGGCTAAGCACTGCCTATGTAACTACATAAGGATAAGCACTGTCTTTCGTTGCATGAGAGTAAGCACTGTCTTCATTCTTTGCATGAGGCTAAGTGTTGCCTCCATAATTGCATAACAGTAAGCATTATCTTTCCCTGCATGAGACTAAGAACTGTCTCCACTTCTTATATGAGGCTAAGCATTGCCTCTGAAATTGCACAAGGCTAAGCATTGCCTTTTCTTTGCATGAGACTAAGCCCTGTCTCCATTCCTTGCATGAGACTATGTATTGTCTCCCTACTACATAAGGCTAAGCACTACATTTTCTTGCATGAGACTAAGCACCGTCTCCATTATTTGAATGAGGCTAAGCCCTGTCTTCTCTCCTTACATGAGGCTAAGCATTGCCCCCATTACTGCATAAGGCTAAGCACTGCCTCTTCCTTGACTAATCATTGTCCCCCTTCTCCGCATCGGGCTAACCATTTCCCGCATCTCACACAAGACCAAGCCTTATCTTGTCTCGTTCTCGCATATAACCAAGCATCATATGTCAATTTTAATCAAATGATCGGTACCGCCATATCTTTGCATTTCATAGGCTGAAACATCGCCACATTATCCAAAGGCGTCATAGTTTGAAGGCACCATCCTCATAACCGGGAGACATCATTCCATGGCCTGAGGATCTCTCGATACTGCACATCATTATTCAACGACGTCATAGTCTAGAGGCATCATCCTCATGGCCTGAGGACACCATTTCATGGCATGCGAATCCCTTATCATACGTTTCAAGGCCCAGGACGTCATGGTCTAAGGACATCATCCTCATCGTCCAAAGACAACCTTTATGGTCCAAAGGGAATTTTCATCATGTTCAAATTTTTGCAATAACCCATATATATTTACGTGCACCGTGTTTTAAGGTTTGCAGGTAACTCGGGAAGTAACCGTTCTATAAATAGGAGCAATCTTCTCTCCGGTTTTCGTTCACAACATTTACATCCTTCGACTGCTTTGAATGTAACTGTCGATCCGTAATTGCCTACCTTTAACTCTATGACCATTCAGATATGTACCTTGTCATACACGCGCAACATTCATTTCACATTCATGACTCTGCTTACAATACTATCCTACCCAAAAAGAACCTTTTCGAAACATGCGACCATTCTTATAACAGCTCCATCGACTTCGCTCACCGTCAGATCCAGAACTACACACGACTTGATTCCCGTAACACCAGGAGTATGTAGGAAACTCAGGAACCAGGGTTCGGCCCTATTTTTCAAATCACATCATTCCCACTCAATTCGGCCAAAATTGGTCATTATTTTCTTTACCCGACAACTCTTTCATCATTCCCGGGTAAAGAAGGGCAGTTGTTGATACCCAATTATTCCCTCCCATTTTTTGAAATAGCATATATACTTCCAAAATGTCATTTTTGCATCATTATTTAATTTACAAGAGTCATGAGCATTTTTTTAAAATAATTTTCAAGCTTTAAAATTGATCCTTTCTAATATTTAAATTACTCAAATATTTATTAATTACCTCTTTAAATTATTTCGTGATGACTCAATCATCCAAATTATAATTTACATTCACATATATATATTTTAAATATTTTTTACTTCATTTCATATAATTATATTACCATTTTTAGGCTATTTACACAATCTTGCAATAATAGCCTATATTTTGTAATTTATTGCGTTTGTCATTTTACTCAAGGTCAAAATACTTTTTTATATTCTTATAATCTTCTACTATTGTTTTAAATTATTAAGTTACATAAATAGAATTTTTATATTTTTGATTAACTATTTTATTAAATTATTTCTCTTTAATCTCTTATTTTAAAAATCTGGCCCAATTTTGAGCTAATTTTCGGACCAATCAAACCCAAATCCATGGCCCAATCCCTTTAGTCCAAACCAAAATAACCTTTTTTAATTAACCCGGGCGGTACCTGTTTAAGCGACCCGCCCCATTCCCTTTTCGATCCTGGTCGTTGATCTCAAATGATCATCGGCCCATAATAAATCCCTACCCTTCCTTATATCCCAACCCCTTCCCTTTCTCGTCCACCCTCACACTCTCTCATATCTGAGCAACCTTAGCCGCTGTACTTTCAAATCTTCTCCGAATCTTTCTTTGATATGGAATCCTTTCGCTCTTGCCATATTCTACTACTACTTACGCATTGATGGTGTTACTTGATATTTACCTAATTTTGGTAAACGTTACCAGCAAGACGGGCCTGATTTAGCTCTATTTCATAAATATTTGGCCGATGTTTCATCTATATATACTCTACAATGAATGATTCTGGCATTTCCAACCAGATTCATGACCATTGGACTCAACTAGAGTTTGAAATTTTGATTTCCCCTTTACCGGTTCTATTACTAATTGTATGTGATATTTTTTCCTTATTTTGTGGTTGATTAATTATTTTCCTTGTTTATTTTCTTGATTCTATTACTATATAAACCCCTCCCCAATTCCCCTTTTGGAGAGACTTTTTATCACCGGATTCACTAAAAATTTGAAGTTATTGCTCTCTTATTTTCTCATTCTTTTGTTCTAAATTTTGGCTCTTGGCCGGATGAAAGCCAATGCCACTGGAATTCGATTATTCGAATGTGTTCTTTATCAGTACGAGCACTTCCCGGGGTTTTCGAAACCCTTGGGAACTCTGACGCACTAGGATTTTGGGGTTTTGCTGCTCTTTGCTACTGTTAGTTGAATTACTTTTGGAATTTTTGCTTCTCATTTGCTTGCTTGTTAACTTGTGACTGGGGTTTCTACTGTCCATTACGACTTGTTCTCATGCAATTTGTGTTTCCTTCGTTATTCATTTGGTGAATTATGTATCCTTTAGTACTAGTGAACCTTTAGCATAAGCTTTACAACTAGTATTTTCTCTATATGTGGTCAACTATTGTTGGATTTGGTGCATGTTTGTCTCACTTCTGAAGTTAAGTTGTGACTGAACCTTCGCATTCTCCCCTGTTAAGTATTTACTTGACCATGAGCTCTAGTGTTAAGCCATCGTGTTATGACCAGTACTCAATGTGTTATGTGCCATATTCAACTGTATGATATGTGCATACTAGCCTGTTGTTGTGCTGTTTGTGACCCCATTCTCAGTGAGCTCTCATGCTAAAAATTGTCATGTGAAGACTTCATCCCCTTGTTCCCTATCTATGACTCTGTCGGATTCTCCTATGAATTGTCTAAAGTCTTTCAGGCTAATTCTGAAATATGCTCTGCTTTGAAACTCTATGTGAAGTAGTTTTCTTATGTTGTTCGATCATGTCACTTTGAACTTAATTCTAAAACATAGTATGAACTACCTTATGTATGCCTTGTTCTCTCGCCAATATTTCATGTAATGCAGCCTATATGTCCTGGTTAGAATTTTTGTTAATTAAAACTTTAAGAATTAAGTATGTGGATTTGAGAGTAGTTCATCATTTGTATGGTTAAGTTTTGCAACAACTGGGTAAGTGAGTCCTCCGTTTGGGCCTAATATGGGTCCATGTATGATCTTGAAACTTTTAATTGACATGCTCTAATGCTGGGGTACACCTGGATCTGCGTCTACTCTTTGTATGAAGACTGAGCCTGTTGAAGGCCTAGGCGGTCCTGGATTATCTCCTCTTGGGCCTGCTCTACATGTGGGGCCTCTAATTATTTCAATGTTCTAGTACTGGGGCTTATTTTCATTTCTTCTTGGGCTTGTAATAATTTGTAAACAAATAATTGGGGATTTAGTGAAATTGGGGAAATGGGTATATTCTAATGCTCGCACGAACGAGTAGAAAACATGCATATATGGTTGAATTGCTTGGTTTGGATATTTGTTTTGACGTGCTTTCATTCTACATACTTATATAAATCATGCCTATAAGAATCGCACACACCTCACTTAATTTGTCTAATACTAGTGCACGATTCAAAGTATGTTAGCTCAAATAATTGTCACTTGTTTTCATGTCTACTACTGAACTCTTTTAGGCAGCATGTTCTTAGGGATCAACGTCTTGCTTAACTATTAGACAACATGCCTATAAGATGCAATAACACACGCTTTAGTAATATTCATCTAGATACCATGACTATGGGGTTAATTAATGAATATGTTGCTTCTGTTATTGTACTTCAACATTTAGACAGCATGACTATAGGATCTTAATAAACAAATTAATTACTTTGTCATTTTGTTTCATTATCACACTTAGACGACA
The DNA here is from genome assembly GCA_005239525.1 of Nicotiana knightiana. Lineage (NCBI taxonomy): Eukaryota > Viridiplantae > Streptophyta > Magnoliopsida > Solanales > Solanaceae > Nicotiana > Nicotiana knightiana. The sequence continues at coordinate 42,076 of ML417914.1, read as the reverse complement.
TGTCTATAGGAATAAAATACATTAAATCAACTTCAGTTGTTAACTATTAGAAATTTTGCCTATAGGACACTGTCAGATGCCTATAACACTAGCACTGGTAATTTGGACAGTTTTTTTACCGCCTCCTTGCACTAACAATTTAGAAATCATTCTTGTAGAATTTGTAATGCCTCATTCGTTGTTTATACAGTGCTTGAAATCAAAATCACGTAGAGTCCATGTCTATAGGACTTAATGACTCTAATTCGTCTTAATTCTGAAACTGTCTACTGCCTATAATATGAATCTGCTCGCGTGAAGTTATTGTTATGTGTGGAGGCTAACTTGGGCCTTAATTGTCTTTACATGAAGTCCTATCTGTTTTGAATGTCGCTTAGTTTTTTACCATTTTGAGCAACCTAAGTAAAGTCTAGAACCACCAAAGTAGTAGGTCCAAATCCTCCCAGACCATAGGCATGGGACATGTAGTGCACGCATAGGACGCGACTTAGAAATGGATTAGTACGCTTTAGGTAAACGACTTCAACATAGTAATCGGGTAGCAGGAGATGGTAGTTTGTGCCCGCTAAATAATATGAGAAATTTTTATCTAAAGGAGTTGCGAAGTATTATTTATGTTGCACGGGGTGATCCTTTAAGCTAAAAAACTTAGGACCCCCTTTCTTTTATACACTTAGTCATACCATTATAACTGTATCCTTGTAGTCTTTAAGAGTTGTACCAATTCTCATTGTGTTATAGTGAAACTCTTCCATTTTTATTTTGTCACGACCCCAAATCTACACTGGCCAGTTTACTGAACATAATACAAGAAACTTTCCATTTAAAACAATAACGCAATTTATCAAAATCTTGCACGTTTAGTATTTCAAAATCTGCAGATAATCAATAAAAACATCTGAACAAAAATTCCCAAAACCTGGAGTCAACCATCATGAGCATCTAATAAAACACATAATCTGACACGGTTTCCCTAATACATCAGGTCTAGGAAAAATATAAATAGCAACAAAATGAGAAGGAGAAGGGTGGGGCTGCGAATGCTGTGCAGCTACCTCACAATCTCCGACAACTGCTCCACTGATGAAGAATCGAATCTCACTCGATCCGGGCAGCTGGATTTGCACACAAGGTGCAGGGAGTAACGTGAGTACACCAACTCAGTAAGTAACAAATATAAATAAGGACTCGAGTGCAGTGACGTGATTTTATAATCATGAAAATTCATATAGTAAACATCAGTGGAAAACAATAAATCAAGTCAGGGATCTACGTCCCGAAAGTCTCATAAAAACTCCAGTTTTCCCTTTCCAAATTTCATATAAAACATTGGTTCAACTTTTATCGTTTAGAGGCAAAAATGTAAAGAAGAGTGAAAACAGTAGCTTCATAGCAAATAAGCCTCTCGGGCAAGCCTCTCAGTCACTCGTGACTCATCTCTCGTCAATCAACACTCACACTCAGCACTTACACTCAATAAGTGCCATATAATAACCGCTGCGGGGTGCAACTCGATATATATATATATATATATATATATATATATATATATCGCTGCGGCGTGCATCCCGATTTCATTATATATGTATATAACGCTGCGACGTGCAACCCGATCCATTACTATCCTCACAATCTGGCTCTCGGCCTCGCTCAATCATCACGCTCACAAGCCACTCGGCCAACTCACCAAAAATCATAGGGGCTCAACCCAAAAATATCTTTCATTTGTTTGAAAACAGGGTGATAAAAAGAATTAACAATGAACAGTATAAACCATGGATGAGATTACATTTTCTATCAAAACAGTGTGAGAATAGTAGTAAAACACCCCTGAGGATCCAAACAGGTTAGCACAAGGTCCAAACATGGCATGCGGCCCAAAATATAGTACAAATATCAAAAATACGGAATATCGTATGATTTCAAATCAAACACGCAACTTAATAGTCGCCACGGGATGGACCAAGTCACAATCCCTACCGGTGCGCGCCCACACGCCCGTCACCTAGCATGTGCTTCACCTCATTTATCAAAATAATACGAAATACCAGGGTTTCATACCCTCAGGTCAAGATTTACAATCGTTACTTACCTCAAACTGGATGAAAAACTACACTGCAATGCCTTTGCCCCTCGAGTCAGACTCAAGCGCTCCAAATTTATTCAAAACAGTTTCATATCATCAAAATATTCTAAAGGGACAAAGCCCACTCAAAAATATCCAATTTACATCACAAATCTCGAAATTGGCCAAACCCGGCCCCCGGGCCCACGTCTCTGATTCCGATAAAAATCACAAAACTAGAATCCTTACGCTCTCACGAGTTCATGCATAAAATACATCAAAATCGGACCCCAAATGGCCCCCTCAAATCCCCAATTTATACTTTCAAATTTCAATCCCTAATCTCCCAAATTTTTCCACTAAAACATGATTAAACAATGGAATAATCGCCATAAACACAAGATACAAGGTCCATGTATATTACCTCACTGAATACCCTTGATTCCCCCTTGAAATCCCAGCTCAAAGCCCCAAAATCTGTCAAAAAGGGGGAAGAAATGAGTGAAAATTCACGAAGGCAACCTTATATAGGTTCTGCCCAGTAATCTCGCACCTGCGACCCCATGCCCGCACCTGTGGCGCTGCACCTGTGGCTCTGCACCTGCAGCGCTGCACCTGCGGCGCTGCACCTGTGGAAAATCACTCGCAGGTGCGGAATCTCACTTAAGCCAAATTTCCGCATCTGCAGTCCTTAACACGCACCTGCAGGCCCGCAGGTGCGACCCAACTTCTGCACTTACGCTCCCAGGTCAGGTTCCTCTTTCCGCATCTGCGCAAGGTGTTCCGCACCTGCGCCTCCCCATCCGGAGGTGCGGCCACACTAGAAAACCTGCACCAGCAACCATTTGCTGCATTTTTCCCAACTTCCAAAACCATCTGAAATCAATCACGAGCCCCTCGGGGCTTCAACCAAAAGTACCAACAAGTCATATATCAATATACCAACCTAGTGAACCCTCGGAACGCTAAAAATAACATCAAAACACCAAATCAAATCCAAATTCAAGCCTAAGGATTTCTAAACTTCCGAAATCTGCCAATGGTGCCGAAACCACCCAAACCACGTTCGAATGACCTGAAAATTCGCACACATCTCCCAAATGATCCTACAAACCTGTTCAACTTTCGAAATTCCATTCCGACCCCGATAGCTAATTTTTCCACCGCCAACCAAATCGCCAAAAGTCCAATTTCGCCAATTCAAGCCTAATTCTACTCCGGACCTCCGAATGACATTCCGAACACACTCCTAAGTCCCAAATAACCTAATGAATCTATCCGTGCCAATAAAACCACATTCCGAGATCATTTACCTACCACTCAACTTCCGATTGTCTTTTCCAACTAAATCACCAATCCAAGATACTAAGTGTCCCATTTCTCACCACAACCAATCCGAACCCGAACCAATCAACCCAACGCAACACAAAAGAGCTGAACCAAACAAGAATGAAGCAGAAATGGGGAAAACATGGCTAAACTCTCGGAACGACCGGTCGGGTCGTTACATATTTATTATTTGATCACCTAGCCTAATCCACATAATCTTGAGTTCATCCGAGATCCATAGTTGTGGACCTCGAAGAGTGCCTAACACCTTCTCTTCGAGGTAATTCGAGCCCTTACCCAATCTTTGATAACGTAAACTAGTTAAAATAGAGTTATTTGCAGAATAGGTGCCCTAACGCACCTTAAAAACCGTTAGGTGATGACTCTTTTCTTTTAATATCTTCCTTAAAAGAGTTTTCACACATCAAAGCCTGATTTCGCGAGAAAAATGGGCACGGCAAATAGCAGCAATTGTGTGTGGACAGGAAAATTCATCAAGTTAGAATTCCAAGAAGTCACAAGTTAGAATTTCAATTCCAAATTTCTTTTTCATTTTACTTTCTACAAAGGCTGGTGTAACCTCAATCATTTTATCCTAAACATGTTCTAAAATTTCTTCACTTATAAAATTTGATGTAGCATGCTTTTGATTTGATTTTCTTGCATCAACCGAGCATACATGGTTGTTATGATATTTTATCACCCTGAAAAGTGTGAAATTTTTTATTCTGGTAGAAATTACATTCCAACCATATTTCTCCACGATGCATTTCAACTTGTATCTCTTTGAACATGATCTAACATCAATGATTTCAACTTTTTGGTGGCCTCCAAGCTGTAAAACATTTAGTCATGCTCTTCTTGTTCTCAAGAATTGACCCTACTCTTACTTCCTTACGCAATGCATCGTGCCTAAGTATTTTACATGGTGGAGATTCTTTCAGCCTTCTCCTTACTCTTTTTCTTGATTTCTTAGGAGTAGTAGAAGCTTCAACAATTCCTTCAATTGTATCTGATATTATCGTATAAATTCTGTGTTTTCTTCACCTTCGTTGTTGCTTATCATTACAGAAGGTAACAAAAAACTTTGTTGGATTATGTGTTAGTTATCTATTTGCATTATTAGTTGTAACACCCCAGACTTTAGATAGAGTCCCACATCAGCAAAACACAAGAGGGAACACAAGAGGGATGTTATGTATATAAGTTAACAAGCCTTAGACCTTAGTGACGCATTTTAAACCCGTGAGGGCCTAGGCCTAGAGCGGACAATATCACTAGCGGGCTGGGCTGTGATGACACAAAGGGTTATCTTGTGATTTAAGACTCTATTCCGTGCTCGTTAGCCTTAAAAAATCTTATTTTTACTCACCTCAATTTGCGTGCATAGTTCGGGCATAAATTCAAAAAGCCTTTACGTGGAAATTTATGAAATAATAATTTTTGAGATTTAAAAATGACTTTTAGTTGGCTTTGGCCAACATTTTGAGTAAACGGATCCGGACCCGTATTCTGACGGTCCCGGAAGGTCCGTAGTAAAACGTAGGACTTGGGCATATGCCCGTAATCGAATTCCGAGGTCCCTAGCTTGAGAAATGAATTCTTGATGAAAATTGTTAGACTGAAATTTAAAAGGATTTAAAGAAATTGATTAATGTTTGATCTCATTAGTATCGGGCCCTCATTTTGTTTTCGGAGCCCGGTATAGTTTTAGTATAATATATAAGTCATGTCTGTGAAATTTGGTAGAAATCGGAGTTGATTTGACATGATTCGGACGTCCGGTTGAGAAGATAGTAATTTTGAAGTGTTCTTGAGAAATTCATGGTTTTGATGCCAAATCCGTAGTTTTAGGTGTTATTTTAGCGATTTTATCGCACGAGCAAGTCCGTAGGATGTTTTTATACTTGCGTGCATGTTTGGTTTGGAGCCCCGAGGGCTCGAGTAGGTTTCAGGATGTTTTAAACTTAGAAATTCTGTTTTCTTTGCTATTGCTGGTCCATAGGTGATTTGTGCTTCGCGATCGCGAAGTGTAAATTAGGATGAGGGAAAATAATCCTAATCTCTAGCTACCCAGGGTTTGGAGTCACAATTCACGAACTACTAAGAATTTACTACAAGTATTTGGTTGAAAGAAAGTATCTAATTGTTTTGAACTAAATAAAACAGCAACTAAATAATAAGGAAGAGACTCCAGGAATCTGTGGACGTCGGCAGATCTACCTCGTGTCTCCGTGCGAATGGTCTGCTACAACTCGAACTCAGCTCAGACCTAAACCCGGATCTGCATAGAAAGTGCAGAGTAAAGTACAATACAACTGACCCCATGTACTGGTAAGTGTCGATCCTAACCTCGGTGAAGTAGTGACGACGCTAGACAGGGCACCACATAAAAGCTGGACATATATAATCATGCTAATTGAAATAACAACAAATAAAGAACTAAAACAAAAACTAATGGGAATGGGACATACAATGGGGAATTTCAACATAAGGAGTGTAACGCCCGGCCAGTCGTTCTGTGAGATTTACCCCATTTTCCCCATTTCTACTTTATCATATATTGCTTAGCCTGTTTATGTTGTGTTGGGTCAGTTGGTTTGGGTCTGAAGTGGTCATGGTGAAAATTGAGGCATTTAGTCTCTCAAAGTAGCCTAATAGTTGAGAGAGACAACTGAGAGTTGACGTATTGGTGAACGACCTCGAATGCAGATTTTATGGCTCAGATAGCTTCTTTAGGTGATTTGGAACTTAGGAGTGTGTTCGGAATGAAGTTTTGATGTCCGGTGTAGTATTAGGCTTGGATTGGCGAAAGTTAGTTTTTGGCGATTTCCGATTGGCAGTGGAAAATAGGCTATTGGGATCGGAATGGGATTCCGGAAGTTGGAACAGGTCCGTAATGTCATTTTGGGTATGTGTGCAAAATTTCAGGTCAATTGGAGGTGTTTTGGTTGGTTTCGGCGTCGTTGGCGATATTTGGAAGTTTCAAAGTTCATAGGCTTGAATTTGATGTAATTTTGGTGTTTTCATGTTGTTTTTGGTGTTTCGATGGCTCGACTAAGTTTGAATAATACTATAGGGTGTTTTGGTATGTTTGATTGGGGCCCCGAGGGGTTCGAGATTGATTTTGGATGGTTGGCAGAATTTTGAACTTAAGGAAATGCAGCAAATGGCTGCTGGTGTAAGTTTCTGGTGTTGGCCGCACCTGCGGATGGGTAGCCGTAGGTGCGATGTCGCAGGTGAGAATGGCCATGTGTAGGTGCGAAGGGAGGCTAGGCAGGAGGAGTCCGTACGTGCGAAGAGTTGGCCGCACCTGCGAAGCCGCAGGTGCGGAGAAATGGCCGTAGGTGCGAGTTTTGGTCTGTTAGTGGGATTGTGCAGGTGCGCACCTGGGACCGCAGGTGCGGGTCCCCATGTGCGATTAAAGGTCCGCAGGTGCGGAATTGCTGGGCAGAACAGTATAAAAGAGGCCTCCATAAAATTTTATTCATTTCGCCATTGTTGCATGCGGTTTGAGCTCATTTGAAGGCAATTTGAAGAGAGAATTTGTGGGTCTTCAGTGGAGGTAAGTTCCCGAGTTATTAAAGTCGATTCTGTGCTATTTTGTTCGGATTAGGCTTGTAAATTGAAGGATTAAAGTAGGAAAAGGTTGGGGAAAATGGGTGGAGGATTGGAAAATTCTTTTGGCAATTTGGGTAGGCAATTGTGGTCCGATTGTGGTATTTTTGGTATGTGTAGAATCCTGGGAGGTCGAGGTTTCTAGTGATGTAAAATTTATCGAATTTCGAGGCATGGCCCCGGGGCTCGAGCTTGGCCGAATTTCGAGATTCTTGTATAATTTGATAGTTTTCGATTGGGTTGTGTTCCTTTAGTATATACTGATGATGTTAACATGGTTTTGGCTAGATTCCGAGCAATCGGGAGCCAATTTGAGGGGCCAGAGCATAGCAGACTAGTGTTGTGGCCCGGTAGAGGTAAGTAATTGTTATAAATTCTGTTCTGAGGGTATGAAACCCCAGACTTCATATTTCTCACTAATTTTAGAATGGCCCACATGTCGGATAACGAGTATGTGGCGCGCGCTGATTTTCGGATTGGACTTGGTCCTCTCCGCGGAAACTATTGAGTTGCATATTTTACTCAAAACCTTATGTTAAATTATGTTCTAAAGATTGTTGCAATATTTGGGATATAAATCGTGTTTGGGGCCTTGTGCTGATTTGTTTAGACCCCTTGGGGGCTTTTTACTGCTGTTTTCCTCACTGTTTATTGATGATTTCACTCAGTCACATTGTGCTTACTGTTTTCAAAACTTAGCCTGATTTACACTACTTTGAGATTTAAAAATGATGTTTTGGGTCGAGTACCCTATTTTACTGATTCGCCCGAGGGGCTTTTGAGAGGTTCTGCTGAGTGAGGCCGGGAGCCTAATTGTGAGGATATGATACGCCATGAGGTGGCTTGATATTAGCGCTTGGGCTGAATGAGCCCCTCTGGATTCGGCACACACCCCCAGTGAGCGCACCGAGTGCTGATGAAGAGTGATTGGGAGGAATGAGTGACTGTGAGGTATGCCCGAGGGGCTGATTATGAGTTATTGTGAGATATGCCTGAGGCGCTAATTATGAGTGACTGTGAGGCATGCCTGAGGGGCTTATGGTACATGTTTTTTCCCGAGGGGATACTTATGATTTTACCACTTTCACTATGAACTTATGAAATATGTTTTGCCCGAGGGGCCTCTTTACGATTTATTTCATTTTCATACTAAATCTTTCGGTTCGAAATTGTTGAAAATATACATTTTTCAATAGATTTTTCTGAAGTTGGTTTTAAGGCATGATGATTTCATATATCTATGTTTATACTGTTGGAAAGAAAGGTTGTGCATATTGTGAATTGATGATATTAATATTTATGTGTTTTATTTCCGCTTAGACTTGATTTATTTTCATTATTACTGAGTTGGTGTACTCACATTACTCCCTGCACCCCTGTGTGCAGATTCAGGTGCAGATACCGAGCATTAGCTATCTATTTCGTGCGGAGCCGGAGTGCGGAATATAGAGGTAGCTGTTCAGCGTCCGCAACATCTCTGTTTTCCCTTATTGTTGTGTCTAGCTATTTATTCGTAGGTTTTGTATTATAATAGTACAGCTTTTTGGCTTATCTCTCTTAGATGCTTATGACATGTTGGCTCCGGGTTTTAGGGTTGGTTGCACTGTTTATTGGCCTAATGTATTTAGTAAACTCAGTATATTTATGAAATGTTGAAATTGGTTGGAATTTTTAAAGAAACTGTAAATATGTGATTGTTGGCTAGCCTAGTTCCACGATAGGCGCCATCACAGCCGGTTTAGGATTTGGGGTCGTGACAAGGAGTGAGAAAAACAAGAAGGCAGAAATAAACAGTGATTAACAAACAAAAAAATTAAGCAAATAAAATAGAAAGGAAATCTGCACGGTGTTGATACCTAATTTTTATCAAAATAATTTTTTAATTGCATATATGTCTTCAAAATCATGCATTAACATCAATTGGTATTTTTCCACAATTTTTTCGTATTTTTATTAATTTGCCCAGTATTTTATTTCTAATAAATAATCATAAAATTGCATCACAAATGATTTCAAAAATATTTTTTGGTTTAATTTACTATTTATGGTCTTATTAAGTCCAATTATTCTATAAATAACCAAATTGGCACCTTTTGGCTACAATTGCAATAACTTTGCAATTATAGCACATGCATACATTTTTGTATTATTTTTTACCAGAAATTAGTCTTTTGTATTTTTAAATACTAAATAACCATTTTTCTAAAAACATTTCCATGCATGAAATTCATTTTTTATAAGTAGTAATTATTTTGCAAAGTATTTTTAATAATTCATTTGGGGTATTTAACAAATAGCCATTTTTCATTTCAATTCCAGCCTAAATCAGTCAGCCCAAATACCAACCAAATACAACCCTCCCAAACCCCTCATTTTCTCTCATCACTCCGCCGTCACCCCTTCCCCTTCTCTCCAAATGATCAAACCTAACCTTAACTCTCCCTCGCCGTCACTCATCTGCCGTCGACCATAGTGGTCTCTCACCACCCTTAGACCTCCAAGGGTCTCTAGTACACCAGGTTTTGATGTCTCTAAGGTCCTTAAGGGACCATGGCCAGTCCACTTACGACTTTGGTTCTGTCTCACCAGTTTCAGGCCGTTATGGTTCAATTTTGAGTAAGATCTTCCTATTTCGCTTTAAACCTATGGGTTTCTAAAGCTTTTATCTTCATCTCTATGTTATTTTTTTCAAAACCCTAATTTTATCTCTTGAACTTCTCAGATATGTACAAATCTGAGATGGTTCGAACTTATTTTTTACTTGTTTTGTGAAGATTCTTCTGACTTTTCGAAGTAGCTTTTCATTTTCCCAAACTGGGTTTTCTTAAAAGTCTCTCTTCAAAAATGCTTTCTGATTTTAAGTGTTTAATCTCCTGTTCTTATGTGTTTTCGACTGATTTTGTTAATTTTTTCCTTAACCCTAACTAGTTTATGCTAAAACCCCAATTTTTTGATATTTTTGTTTGGATTCTGAGTTTGTCCGTGTTACTTGCTACATGATTTTGTTCTGTGCTTTGATTCGCATGATTTATCCTTCGTTTAATTTGAATGTCTTGTGAGTTTACCCTAGTATGTCTCTATTAGGATTTTAGATTCGACTCTTGACTGATTCTGTGTGTTTATACTTGGCTTATCTGTTTATTCATGGAAATCTATATTATTTTCCTTAAATCGTAAGTCTTTGATTCACTGATTTGCTATACTGGTACCTATGTGATGATTTCTCGATTATTTCCCTATTTTTTACACCTTTTAATTATTTCTTGCCTTATTTTGATTAACCGTGATATTTTCCGATTCTTCACTAGTTGTTTCCTTAATTAAACTCTTGTTCATTTACCCATAATTGCCTACTCCGTACCTAAGTCTTACTTGATTTATTTCCTTAAGTATTGTCCTGCTCTTTACCATTGATTGATTAACCCTTGATTATGGAAGACTATGCTGACTTTATGTATGACTAATTCTGTAAATTTCCCTTATTGCTGCACAATTGATTTTTTACCTTATTTTGTCTAGCTCTCAGCTGCTATATATACTCTCATCTATTCTCACTACACACACGAACACTAGTTCAAAGAACTCTCTTACACTTATAAGCTCTCTCTGTTCTTCCCTGTTACTTAACACTTTCACTGCTCTAGCCGGCTGTAAGTCAAGACTAGCTATTGCACAACTTCTGCTCTATACTCTGTGTTTTCTCTCCCTAGCTGGTATGTCCTAATTAAATTTCCAAGTCCAAAACTCTATGTGTTTCATTATTGTTTTATTTCATTGGTTATGATTTCCAGTATTGTTTCTTGTTTACTATCTTACTGTTTAATATGTAATTAGCATGTCTAAGCTACACTGCTTAATTGTTGTTTCACCTAAGCATGGCTGGATCCTGTTCTGATTAATCTAAGATTAGCATGTCTAATTTATGATAACCTACCTACTGCTTTATCTAGCATGTTTCAATGTGTCAGCATGTTTAAACTACGAATACTTCTGATGCTTGCCTAGCCTGTTCACTTATCTTCTTGCTTGATCTACTTTGCTAAGTTGTCTAACATTACAAAGTAACTCTGGCTATGTGTTCTAACTTGTCCAGTATTAATATGTCTTTCTACATGGCTGTTTTATGCCTCTACCACCTATTTGCTAATCAATTTGTTAATCCTATAAAGTTCATGGAAAGCTTCTGTGCACCCTGTTGTTATATGCTTCACTATACACACTGATGTGTTCTATGTGTCCCCAATTCCCATAACAAATATGTGGTTGAACGAATTTAGACCTATTTGTTTTGTAATCAACCAGGCTGTTGGCTGATTTTCAAAAAGTGTTGGTACTGTTCTCAAACTGTTTTCTACTAAATCAGTTCTATTTTTTTTTAAAAAAAAACCTCTTTACTTATAAAGTCATTTCAATATTGTTTTCTTGTCAAAACCTTTTCAAAACTATGTCAAGCACTCTCACTTTACTCCTAAGTCCCTAGGTTCTGCCCCTCCAATGTGTGTACTTCCTTGGGATCCTCTTGAGATCCCTTTGAACTCTAGCACACTCTGCACTTACTAAATCTCTGTTATGAAAAGTCTGGGTGTGAGCACTTCCCGGGATCCTTGAGGTCCTTAGGGAACTCTGACACACCTGGACAGAAATCTGGCTATGAAATCCTTTGGCATTATAGATCATTGAAGGTCTGGCCTTACTAGGTTTGCCTTGGGCCTATATTAGGCTCCCTATAGTTCGATTTCTATTTCATTTATGTAATTTATTCATTGGTCTGTAATAATTATTTGTAAACAAATATTGGGGTGGCTAGTGAAAAATGGGGAGGGTAACTGTATGATCTTGTTAATGAGACTGGGTAGAAAGCATGTTATAGGTTTATATTCTGTGAGCTCGCATTAGAATCCATGTCCTAGGGCTGATATGCTCATTTACCTGCAAATATCAAACCTGCATTAGATATCATGTTCTTAGGGCTTCACGTTTGCTGCTTCAGCATATCACATATCGCTTATCCATGCTTTAATGTTGCACAAGTATTCTCACTTAGAAATCCTGTTATTAAGTTAATGAATAACTTTAACAAAAAATTTGTCACTTCTGTGTGCATTTAGATACCATGTTCTAGGAATTCTGTTTGCACTCGTTTGAATACGCCTAGTTTAACTAAAATAAGTCACTGATCCTGAAGAGACATAAACACAGTCTCGCATATAGGTGTATGTTTTTTTTAGTATAACTGGTACAAATCTTTCATTTTCAAATCTGTGTCACCTAGAACAACATGTTGTAGGTTAAATAACTTCAAAAACTATTTAAAATATATTGTAATTATTACCACGTACAGTCCCACGCCTAGGCAAGTCTTAGGTTGTAACGACCCAACCGGTCATTTTGAGCTCTAGCGTGCCGTTCAGCGGTTTGAGGCCGTGAGCAGGTCCATTTAAGGTATTATGACTTGTAGGTGTGGTCGGAATTGAATTCCGGAAAGTTTAGATTTGATTTGGAAAGAAAATTCTCATTTCAGAAGCCTTAAGTTGGAAGAATCAACTAAGATTGGAATTTTGAGGAAATGACCTCCGAATCAGGATTTGAAGGTTCCAGTAGGTTCGTATGATGATTTCAGACTTGTGCGTATGTCTGGATCGGGTTTTGGATACCCGGGAGCGTTTCGGCATATAATGTGGAAGTCAACATTTTTGAAGGAATTTCCTAAGTTTGGCTTGAAGCGCATTTCAGTGATGTTGATGTCCGTATTGGATTCTGAGTCTGAGAATAGCTTCGTATGGTGATTCTGGAGTTGGGAGAATGATCGGAAGTGAATTTGGATGTCCGTAGGTCATTTTGAAGTCATTTGGCTAAAGTTAAAAATTTGAAGGTTTTTGAGAAATCCGACCGGAAGTGGAAATTTTGATATAGAGGTCGGAATGCGATTCTGGAAGTTGGACAGGTCCGTAATGTCGAATATGACTTGTGTGAAAAATTTGGGGTCAATCGGACGTGATTTGATAAGTTTCGGCATCGGATGTAGAAGTTGGAAATTTCTAAGTTCATAAAGTTGGGATTTGGGTGCGATTTGTGGTTTTGATGTTTTTTGATGTGATTTGAGGCCTCGAACAAGTTCACATTATGTTTTGGAACAGGTTGATATAATTGGACGGGGTCACGGGGGCCTCGGGTGGATTCCGGAGGGTTAACGGATCAAGTTGAGAGTTTGTAGAAGGCTGGAATTTGCTGTAATCTGGTGTGACCGCGCCTGCGAGGATTTGGCCGCAGGTGTGGCTATGGCACTGCAGGTGCGACGAAGTAGTGGTATGGCTAGGAGTGCAGGTGCGATGGTATTTCCGCACCTGCGAAGTCACAAATGCGGGTTATGGGGCGCAAGTGCGAAGTTGGCTGGAGCTGAAGAAAAGCCGCAGGTGTGGAGGTTTGGTCGCACCTGCGGAATCGCAGGTGCGAGAGTTTGATCACAAGTGCGAAAAATGTCCTGGGCAGAATGTTTTGAAACCGAGATTTGTTGGCCATTTCTTCATTTCTTCTTTGGTTTGGTCGATATGGGAGGAGCTTCAAGAGAGTGTTTTCGTCAAGGATCACAAGGTAAGTAACTCCTTCATGTTTCTAAGTGAAATACAAGGATATTGCATGGAATTATACATGAAAATTGTGAAAATTTTTGGAAATATTGAAGAAAACCTAGAAATGGTAATTTGGATTTTTAGCCACGAATTTGAGCATGGAATTTAGTGTAAAGTATATTTGAACTAGTAAAGTTATGGGTAGGATTCATCTTCGAGAAATTTTGGATTCCGGGCACGTGGGCCCGAGGGAATTTTGGTCATTTCACTAAGCGGGGTTGAAAAATTATATAATTTGGAACTATTGCAAATATTAGAGTATATTTTTATTAGTTTGTCGTGAATTGGATAGTTTTGGGGCATTGTGCGTCCGTTGGAGTCGTCGGCTGAGCTAGGAAGCCGGTTATAGAATTTCAGAGCGAGGTAAGTCTCCTTTCTAACTTTGTGAGGGGGAATTGTCCCCCCTAGGTGAATTAATTAAGTATTTGCTATTATCTTCGGGGGTTACGTACGCACGAGGTGATGGGAGTCCGTGCATAGCTACTATTATGCCATGTCCGGGTAGTCTAGGACCCACTAGCATGCATTACGTGTTGTAAATGTGATCCTGCCTGTAATATTAAACTACTAATATAATGGAAATCGTAATTGAATATCTGAAGAAGGCTAGAGTTCATTTTCTTAATCATCTAAAAAGACAATTGATTCCTCTGTGGATAATTGTATGCCTGGTAGGGTTATATTATGGAATATCATTAAACTTGGGAATGAGTTTCAAAACAAAGATTTAACTATAGCTCATGTTCCTTTAAGAAGAATTTTACCACTTTCCTGAGAAAACTGCTTTCTTGATAAAAATACGGATTTATTATGTGGATATGTGTACATATAAGCACCTGAGTCGCAGGTATGATTCGCGAGAAGGCTAGCCTTATTATTTATATGTATAATCGCGTCGCATGATCGATTCGCGAGCGAGGCAGATAGATGCATCTATGGTTCGAATCGTTCGACCCTCGACAGTGCACAATTATTATTGTTGGTCCACGCTGTTCGACCCTCGGCATTGCTTGCGCATGATATTTACTGCATAGTTGCTATGATTTTTGCTTGATTACTGGCCTGAAATTTTAAGTTGTCAATTGAAATGACAGAGATTTAATGTTTTTAAAAATTTTGGAAGAAGTTGTTCCTTCCCGTCGATTAATTGTTATTAATATGACGAATAAAGTGTTAAATGTGAACGGAGTTGATAATATTCATTGTTGATTTTAATAAATTGTCTATGATAATAATGCTTAGTGTCACACTTGAATATTCTAAATTGACCTTTAGCAAGTGTCTAATTTGACCTCTCGTCACTACCTCTCTGAGTTTAAGCGTGTGCGACTTACTGAGTACACATTGTTTTTGTACTCATGCTACATTTGCTGTGCTTTTTATTGCACAGGTACTTTCATAGCTATGTGAAGGATTGGAGACTTAGACGAGCTGCATCATCCGGAGGCGATCCGCAGCTGGCAGAGTCTCCCTCATACTGTATTACATTATTTTGATTTCCTTGTCCACTTGTATTTCGGACAAGCTTTGTAGAAATTGTAAAATTATTAGAAATTAGCTCATGTACTTGTGACACCGGGTTCTGGGATGTGTTGGGATATATTTGCTAAAGTGTAATATTCAAACCATTGTTTTACTTAACCGATTTTATTTAGTTAACATGTAATCAGGTGAAAGGAAATGCTTTTTTCATAAATGTTAAAACAGGAAATTATTTCAATTAATTAATGATTGGCTTGCCCGACAACGATGTCCGGCGCCATCACGACCTTATGGATTCTGGGTCATGAAATAGGTAATTAATCTCTATATAAAATTAGAAATTGTATTTTTTGTTGTTTACTTCTAAGTTGTACAGGATTTAAAATCAGTAGACAAACTGATTAGGACCCTGCCATTGAGTTTGTGAAACAGTGTTGCATATTTTGTATATTTTGCAAAAGTTGGCCCTATTGGACCAGTGTTAGGTTTTGGGAGTGTTCTATGTTATTTTCAGTGTGCATGATAGTATTGGAGGAGTGAGAGAAATAAACTCCGAGGTCTAGAAAGATTATCAGGAGGATGTGAGACGGGTTGGGGGATTTAGGCAGCGTAATCTCATGAATCAAGGTCACTCAGGATGAGTGAGGATTGAGTTGCTATGAGTTGAATGGGGTTACTATTATTTTTGAGGCAGTTAAGAATGATTAAAATAATATAGATTGATTATCCATTGTTGAAATGGCACATTTACGATAGTGATCAGTTCCTTCGGTGTGATTAAGTTATGCATGCGATTTATGACGGTGTGTGCAGGGCTTGTCGGCTGTCGTAATGGATTTCATGTGGGAACATTCAAGTATTATAGCCTGTCAGGTGTAGGCGGATCCCGAAAGGGTTATGGTGGTATAGACTACTACTTCAGGATTTGCATGTTGGGTGATTGTGGGAATTCACTTGTGTGTTGAGATGGTACTCCTGAATTGAGTTAAGTAAAAGGTTTCTATATGATGAAGTGTTCTCCCTATTGGTGGTTCAGAAGATATGATGGAATTCTTGTGCTACCTCATATTGGCATGTTAGGTGTGGTAAGCAGTATGTAACTGGGAGTAAGAATCGAGATTGCGGTCCGGTGTTAACAAGGATGTAATGAGCTCGGATGAGCAAGAAAAAGAGTGATTTTAAAGTTCAGAGTAAGCTGGTGTTATCTTCAGTGTCACCTGAGATCGATATTCGGGGAAATAGGCTTTGTACCCTGGTCATGAGTTCTTGATGTGTTTTGCAGTATTAGTGTGGTCGGTGATGCGGGTGTGCAGACTTGTTGCCTTGTGTGGAAGGTCGTGGAAGCATGACCGTGAAAAGATTGTATATATGTGACATGTAGTCACTTGATGGATTGAAGATTTGGACTGGGTATAAAGGAGTGCAATATTTTTTATTTGAGAATTTATGCCGGGAAGACGTTCAGTTCATTTGGTTATGGATTATGGGGTGTTTGTCCCGGCTATGATGGTTGTTATCGCGTATTATGAGAGAAAGTGGGTTATTATGGACCCAGGTAAAAGCTATTAGCTGAGTTTGGTGCGAGCAAGGTAGACTCGATGCTTGTGGATGGATTTAAATAAGATTCAGCGTAGTGATGATGTTATGTGAGCAGGAGGGCTCTTGAGATTTCAGAGTATATATATATCGCACCTCAGTTGTGCTTGAGTTTTGTAGCATGCGGCTTTATCAGTCTCCCCAGGATGGTATTATGCACTTAGCGTGCTTATGATCGATATTCAGTAATTTGTGATAGTGAGAAAATCAGCTTCGTATATATATATATATA
>ML417914.1:0-16629 GCA_005239525.1 Nicotiana knightiana | reverse complement strand
TGCCCCTCAAATTGGCTCCCGATTTCTCCGAATCTAGCCAAAATCAGTTCAACATCATTAATATATACTCAAGGAACACAACCCAATCGAAAATTATCAAATTATACAAGAATCTCGAAATTCGGCCAAACCCGAGCCCCGGGCGCACATCTAAAAATTTGATAAAACTTGCACCATTAGAATCCTCATTCTCCCACGATTCTATACATACCAAGAACACTAAAATCAGACCACAATTGTCCACTAAAATTGCCAAAAGAAATTCCCAACTCCTTCCTCCCATTTTCCAAACTTTTATTACTTTAATTCTTCAAATACAAACCAAATCCGAATCTAAATAGCATAGAAATGATGTTAATAACCCGAGAACTTACCTTCCTGAAGAATCACGAATCCCATCTCCAATCTGCCTTCAAAGGAGCTCCCCTCGCATGCAAAAAATGGTGAAATGAAATGAATTTCACGGATACCTCTTATACACTGTTTCTGCCAGCATTTCCGCACCTGCAGACACTTGGTCGCACCTGCGGACCCGCACTTGCAGTCCCAGGTGCGCACATTCAGAATCCCACTTAACGGACTAATTCCGCACATGCGGCCAATCCTCCGCACCTGCGACTTTGCAGGTGCGGCCAAAACTTCGCACCTGCGGAAATTCCCCTGCCTAGCCTTTTCGCACCGACAATTGCCCATCGCACCTGCGGCTACCCATCCGCAGGTGCGGCCAACACCAGAAATCACACCAGCAGCTATTTCTACAAAATTTTCAAGTTCAAAACCCTGCTAACCATCCGAAATCAATCCCGAGCCCCTCGGGGCCCCAACCAAACATACCAACACACCCCATAGCATTATTCCAACTTAGTCGAGCCTTCGAAACACCAAAAACAACACGAAAACACCAAAATTATATCAAATTCAAGCCTATGAACTTTGAAACTTCCAAATTTCACCAACTACACCGAAACCAACCAAAACACCTCTGATTGACCTGAAATTTTGCACACATACTCAAAATGACATTACGAACCTGTTCCAACTTCCGGAATTCCATTCTGACCCCGATAGCCTATTTTCCACTGACGACCGGAAATCGCCAAAAACTAACTTTCGCCAATTCAAGCCTAATTCTATACCGGACATCAAAACTCCATTCTAAACATACTCCTAAGTCCCAAATCACCTAACGAAGCTATTTGAGCCATAAAATCCACATTCTGAGGTCGTTTACCAATAAGTCAATTCTCAGTTGACTTTCTCAACTATTAGGCTACCTTGAGAGACTAATTGCCTAAATTCTCATCATGACCACTCTGAACCCGAACCAACCGACCCAACACACATAAATGAAGCTGAAACGGGGGAAACGGGGCTAAATTCTTGGAACGACCGGCCGGGTCGTTACATCCTCCCCCACTTAAACATACGTTCGTCCTCGAACATGCCAAAAGTTGTTCTCCAACACTATCAAACTGTTACGCATCTTACCATGCACATACCCGAGGGTGATCCCACGTCACCCTATCTCATATAGGTCCAATAGCACAATACCGTTGAAATTTCGAAATCCAAATCCTGGCCCATAAACCTTAGAACCAAATTCCCACTTCTAAAATGATATACAAGATCAAAATTTCCATAACTATGAACTGAACAAGTATGAACATGATGCATCAAGCTCTATACGTACCCCATATGAAATCACATAATACACCGCGTGACTCAAACATTCATAGCGATAACTCTTAGTCACAATAACTACTCAGAACAACCCAGTACCGGTACATAACCTCTTATCAAGAAATGCCTCGCTCTAACACTTCCATATACTTCCGATGATGAAAGAAGCACATAGAACTAACAACCATTCGTTCGATCAGTCAGACATGAAACTCCCCCTTCCCAAACAGGAATTATTGAAGATTTCGAAGTTGACTCCCAATATTTATCCTTCCAACTATGCTGTAGAAAATTCCAAAAATATTCATTCTAGGTCCAATGACCTCCTCTCATCCATCACAACCACCCTGATAACATGACACTAACAATTCGACACATTGTTACAATTCGAAGCCAAAACCTGTGCAACTTGGGCACTTAACAACAACATCCCAATGAAATCAACTTATGTAAAAGATCCACACGAGAGGACTATCCTGCCATTAATAATTACCATCACCATATCATGCTAACAGCCTGGTACACACCGTAAAAATCAAAAAACATGAATCCATTACCAAAGGTCATACCCCTACATAACTCCGCTACACTGCGCGATCTCATCCAACCGCTGGTCCACTTGAAATATTTCAAGACACCTTGCCCAAAATCAATAACCATTCGAAATTCGCCATTAGGTACTCAAAGTGCATACCCATAACCACAGGGAAAACTGGATGATACTATGCCACCCGAAATAGAAGGTATATAACCAACACGCCTCAATCCCGCAACACCCAAATTACATACCTTACTTAAATCTATCTATATAGCCTAATTAGAACCGCACCATATGTGCATATAACCAATAATCACCACTCCTTGCAACACGGAAGGGTAACTTATAGATCACTCTAGAACATGAATAAACGCAATCACAATCGAATGGTACATTCCTCAATAGTAGAAATTCGGAGCCAACAATTCCGACCCGGTGCAGAACACACACCCATATTAGCCTACCAGTAACCCTAAATTAACTCAGATCACCCACAACAGGTAGACAACTTACCGAAAAGTTCATAATGACAGAATCATGGTACATATTAACATCCGACTAGCTCAGCTCTCATCTTCACAGTTCACTTCCACAAATATCCTATTTATGAGAACTCTCAGTCTCGAAGTCCATGAAATGTACGGATTACCATATCTGATCACAACTCCACCGCTCGAATACATAAAACATCCCAAATATTCACTCATTCCATGAGGGATACCCCTATAATTCTTCTGTTCACCAAGCAAACTTTAATATCAACAGTAGATCCAACAATAGGGCGCCGCGATACCAATGAAGTACCCTTAACTCAAACACATTGCTCTTTCCGAAATATATATACCTTCATCACGTCGTACCAATTAGTGATATCATCTACCTAGTCATCTGAAATTGCCCATGCTGCCTAAGAATTATGACCTTCCAGAACCGAATCGTGACCTCGCATAAGCAAATCTCAACTCTACCCAACATACCGCACACACCATGTCAACCTAGGAAAAATACGGGAACTCCATGGTCCCTTCCGAGCCACAAGCAACTACGTACCCAACTAGCCAAGAACTTCCATTTGATCCCATTTAGAAACAAACTCACTACACGCCATAATAATATATGAACCCTTAACCGTGGTAGAAACCATCCGGAACTATCCGAAATCCCATTTGCACAACACCAAACCATCAGGACTGAACTCTTCTAACTCAACCAAACTACGCAGGCCACCAAAAATCCAAGAGCATTGCTAAGATACACCCGAAAAACTCGTCACCTTATGAAAACCCAAAGAACTAATCGTATCCCTCACCATGCTGATCCGACCTACTACCAAGTTACCATATTTACCCAAGTTTCTTCTGACTTACCTTCAAATTGATACTTCTTCCTGCCGTAATACCACAAATTTGCAACCTCTACTCACCACATGTGACCCAAGCACAAAACCATACCGTCTAAGGCTCATAAGCGACTGAATACTCCCTAGATCATTCCCAAATGCACCACATTAGAAAAACTTACCCTGAAGAGACTTCCTGTGAATCTAAAGACATTACCTTCACCTTCCTGATACCGATATGTAGAATACCACAGTCTTGACATCCGCTAATGTAAATCTCAATCACACTGACCAATTAGACAGAATCGATCTGACCCGTTTGCACACTGACATACTAGGAAAGTAATCCACTCACTTGATGCCACAAGCAAATTCATACACTGCACACACTACACCTTTTACAATTTCCACTAACTCATTCAATAGAACCCAATTACCCAACAGAGTACATTACAACCGATATCGAAGAAGTTTCCCTTACTCGGGACATTACCAGACCCCATACCTGCAGGTGATAACTGATTTACCAATATACCTCGAACTGAAACCAATACCACACATAATCATGTAATCAACTTATCAATAACAAACTCCCCCACTTGGCTCAAAGCCAAGGATCAAGAAAAACAAGACTATGCCCACACATTATCACTGCCACCATGCTGTGGTAGGATTCAACTAAATCCTCCATAAGCTTATATGACCCAAACCATCTAACACTCAAATAAATTGCCAATCTTGCATCCACCATCGCAATAGTCACGCCAACTTCCACAAGCGATCTAAACTCCAATCACAACATATATCTTTTACTGGTAGAAGAGAACTTATTACAGAACTACATAGGGACCACATGCCCTGGGATAACCCGCAGGAGATACCCATGCTCCCTTAGCCTCAATTGCTATCTCTCCATACACTTCTGAAGACCAGAACTATCACGCAATCACTACACCTTACTGCATCTGAAAACAACCAACGCCTACCCTCGAGGCACCACGATAATCGGTAAAACAAAACCTGAAGCTGATGGCAGAACTAACACTGGAGCGGTGGTCACAGAAATCTCGAGCTTCTGGAAGCTCTACCCACACATGTCTGACCACATGGATACCCTTACTGGACACCGCGTTTCCCAAGAATGCTACTGAACCGAGCCAAAAGTCACACTCGGAGAATTGGCATAGAGCCTTTCCTCCCTGAATCCATATAATGCCATCCTTAGATACTGAGTATGCTACTCCCGGCTACACGAATATGCCAGGACGCCATCAATGAATACAATAACAAGGAGTGCTAATACGGCTGGAATACACCGTCAATCAAATACATGAACGTTACTGGGCAAATGATCAACTCAAAGACATCACCAGGGACTCATAACCCAACAGATAAATCCGCTTCACTCCGCAACTACACAACATGAAAGGTCTTCCAACATACTCACAACTCAAGGCCATATACCAAATCGAGACAGAAATCGAACACTCAATAAATCTTGCCACATTTCCAGCCAACCCTTTTGCCACAAATCACAGTCTGAACACATCTAACCATCAAATCACACCGACCACATAGGCATCTTAGTCACAAATTCTCATCAATAAGAACATAAACGGACATACAAGTCCCCAATTACATGTGCCCACACAACGAAAATCTCAGCAACCAAGCCACAGAATGAATCCGGCCTCAAGTCCTCCAGACTAGCCCATTACCAACATGCCAAAATCACTTCTTATCCATGGAAGCCACAAGTCGTCGATGCACAACTGATACCAGGCGCTCTCGTGCGCGCTCGAATACATGGAAGGAATTCAAGAGTTACGCTCTTGATTGAATACAATGGATTCTCACGACAAAAATTTTAAAAATGTGAGAATTTCCTAAGGGTTCCGCAGCCTCTCGAAGATAAGTACAGACGTCTCCGTACCGATCCGCAAGACTCTACTAAACCTGCTCATGACCGGTGAGTCCTATGTAACCTAGCGCTATGATACCAAGCTTTCACGACCCCAAATTCAAGCCAGTCGTGATGGCGCCTATCATGGAACTAGGCCAGCCAAAACCCAAACTCGAATCATAATAAGCTTCTCTTTTACATCTTTACTATACCGATTACCCATAAAAGTTTCCTTTAAACATTTATAAAACAGTTAAATCTATACTGAACATTAAATACAACCCCCGAGAACCCAGAGTCACCGGTCACGAGCATCTACATAAAATATACAACTTAACCAAAAATAAATTCTATAATAGTAAGCAGGAGAGGGAGTAGGACTGCAGACGCATGAAGCAACCTTGCAAACCTCCGAGAATCTCTGGAACAGATAGGCAGCTCACCCTGACCTAATACCTGAATCTGTACACAAGGTGCAGGGAGTAATGTGAATACGCCAACTCAGTAGTAATGAAAATAAACCAGGTCTGAGCAGCAAGAAACACATAAAATCAATGTCATCAAATCACAAGATACACAACTTTTCTTTCCAAGAGTATAACATAGATATGTGAAATCATCATGCCTTAAAATCAACTTCAGAAAAGTCCTTTAAAGAATGCATAGTTTTAACAACTTCAAACCGAAAGATTTAGTATGAAAATGAATGTAGTAAAATCATCAGTAGCCCCTCGGGCAAAACATGTATCATAATCAGCCCCCCGGGCAAGCCTCACAGTCACTCAACACCTCACAATCACTCATGCCTCCCAATCACTTGTTACTCGGCCTCCCAATCACTCGTCACTCGGCACTCAGTGCGCTCACTAGGGGTGTGTACAGACTCCGGAGGGGCTCCTTCAACCCAAGCGCTAATATCACTCAGCACCTCACCATCATTCTTGGCCCTCGGCCACACTCAGTAACTCACCATCACTCTGGCCCTCGACCACTCTCAGCAGAACCACTCGAAAGGCCCCTTGGGCGAATCACTAAAACAGGGTACTCGACCCAAAACATCAGTTTAAATCTCAAAGTGGTGTAAATCATGGTGAGTTTCAAAAATAATATGCACAATGCAGCTGAGTGAAATCATCAATACCAAGTGAGGAAAAATAACAGTGAATATGATTTAACATAAGGTTTTGAGTAAACTCATTAGTTGCCGCGGAGAGTACCTAGTCCAATCCAAAAATCAGTACGCGCCACATACTCGTCATCCGACATGTACGCCTTTCTAAAATTAGTGAGAAAATATGTAGTCCGGGGTTCCATAGCCTCAGGACAAGATTTATAACCATTACTTACCTGTACCGGGCCACAACACTAGTCCGCTATGCTCATGCCCCTCAAATTGGCTCCCGATTTCTCCGAATCTAGCCAAAATCAGTTCAACATCATTAATATATACTCAAGGAACACAACCCAATCGAAAATTATCAAATTATACAAGAATCTCAAAATTCGGCCAAACCCCAGCCCCGGGCCCGCATCTCGGAATTCGATAAATTGCATCATTAGAATCCTCGTCCTCCCACGATTCTATACATACCAAGAACACTAAAATCGGACCACAGCTGTCCACTAAAATTGCCTAAAGAAATTCCGACCTCCTTCCTTCCATTCCAAACTTTTCTTACTTTAATTCTTCAAATACAAGCCAAATCCGAATCTAAATAGCATAGAAATGATTTTAATAACCCGAGAACTTACCTTTCCTGAAGAATCAGGAATCCCCTCTCCAATCTGCCTTCAAAGGAGCTCCTCTCACATGCAAAAAATGGTGAAATGAAATGAATTTCACGGATGCCTCTTATACACTTTTTCTTCCAGCATTTCCCCACTTGTGGACACTTGGTCGCACCTGTGGTCCCGTACCTGTGATCCCAGGTGCGCACCTGCGGAATTCCACTTAACGAACCAATTCCGCACCTACGACCAATCCTCTGCACCTGCGGCTTCGTAGGTGCGGCCAAAATTTTGCACCTGCGGAAATTCCCCTGCCTAGCCTTTTTCGCACCTGCAACATCGCACCTGCGGCTACCCATCCGCAGGTGCGGCCAACACCAGAAATCACACCAGCAGCTATTTCTGCAAATTTTCCAAGTTGAAAACCCCGCTAACCATCTGAAAACAATCTCGAGCCCCTCGGGGCCCCAAAAAAACATACCAACACACCCCATAGCATTATTCCAACTTAGTCGAGCCTTCGAAATACCAAAAACAACACAAAAACACCAAAATTACATCAAATTCAAGCCTATGAACTTTGAAACTTCCAAATTTTGCCAACTACGCCGAAACCAACACAAACTCCTCCGATTACTTGAAATTTTGCACACATACTCAAAATGACAGTACGGACGTGTTCCAACTTTCGGAATTCTATTCCGACACCGATAGCCTATTTTCCACTACTGACCGAAAATCGCCAAAAGCTAACTTTCGCCAATTCAAGCCTAATTCTACACCGGACATCAAAACTCCATTCCGAACAAACTCCTAAGTCCCAAATCACCTAACAAAGCTATTTGAGCCATAAAATTCGCATTCCGAGGTCGTTACCAATAAGTCAATTCTCAGTTGACTTTCTCAATATTAGCCTACTTTGAGAGACTAATTGCCTAAATTCTCATCATGACCACTCTGAACCCGAACCAACCAACCCAACACACATAAATGAAGCTAAAACGGGGGAAATGGGGATAAATCCTCAGAACGACCGGCCGGGTCGTTACAAAACCGCACGGGCAAAGGTAACTGAAAATGATGGGGTTGAAAAAGAATGTTGAATTGGAGTGTTTGAAACAATCTTACATACCTTTCGAGTACTTGTATGAAAGATACGGTCACAAAAAATCATACCGTACCTATCATGACAATTTTTCCATCACGTCTCTGGGTCGCATCCACTGCAGGGTATTCGTGTTTATTGTGTGATTTTTGGGCTTGATAGTGTTCTCGACAAAGAGGGAAAGGATTCATACCAGGATAGCCATGGTAACTAGGGCCTTGATGGAAGGGATCGATGGGCAAACCTTCAGCATTGTCCCTATGATCTTAGTTGATATTTACCAAGCCACGGAGTATTGTGAAAGAGGAGTTAAACATTTTGAGGGTTGCAACTTGTTGCTGCAGTTGTGGCTCTTAGAACACCTTCAAAAGGGCCAATATCGCCAAGAACTTCTGCGAAGGGCTTGGAATGATCACATTTCTTTCC
Organism: Nicotiana knightiana; assembly: GCA_005239525.1. Taxonomy (NCBI): domain Eukaryota; kingdom Viridiplantae; phylum Streptophyta; class Magnoliopsida; order Solanales; family Solanaceae; genus Nicotiana; species Nicotiana knightiana. The sequence continues at coordinate 7,910 of ML417914.1, read as the reverse complement.
ATCACCCCAAGCAGATGACTTACATTCCGAACAGATTTGCTCAGCTGGAAACTACCAAGGAGTGGGTGGAATTCTTTGATAATCTAACCGAGGAACATGTGCAATGGATGTTCGAGTCGTTCCCGACGGACAAATTTATCATCAGATCCAGGGATGCACCACACTTAGTGTTGATCGGGTTGAGAGGTATATATGCCTATGTTCCTCTCCGAGTCATGAGGCAGGCAGGCAGAAAACAAGTTGTACCAAAGGTTGCTAAAATGGGTCACTTCAGAGCAAATTTCCAGGACGATGACGTCCCCTACAAGTGCCAAGCTCAATACATGTGGCACTGCAAAATCATCATGGAGAAGAATACTATTGAACCAGATAGGTACCATGCAGGATGTGCACCTTTATACCATGCATGGCTAGAAGACAACTTGGACGGGATAGTGAGGCCGGGAATCAGCTGAGGCAATAGAATCATAGACGAGGATGTCAAGGCTCAGTTCAAGTACAAAAGGATTCACGATTCCGAGAACGAGCACAGGGAAATACATGAGACCAACAAGAGGCTGATCAAGGAATGGAAAGAGATGGATGTCCTCTCCAATAGGAAGCTGGAATATCTGGAGTGAGGAATAGTGGAGTTAAAAGGCAAAGTCATCAAAAGGATCGAGGATTTCCAGAACGCTTAGGGGAATGCAGGAGGACACCTGGCTAGAGTGGACTTGTTGCTGGGACTGCACGAGCTGGGGAACTTGTTCGATGGAATCAAGAATATCGAATCTGGGGAAGGTCCTTCTAGGACCAAATAGGCTAGATTTACCTTTTTGCTTTCATAAATGTAATAAGGCCGGATCCCATTAGTGACTTATTTGTTATTTTCAGTATCGTTTTTGGGATTTGTCTATCTATATTAATGAAATGAGGCATTTTGGAATCTAAGTTCTCCAAACCAACTTGTCGCTAGGCCTACCTCGGGCATAACAAGGCTCCCAAATTAAGACGTGCATTTACATTCCTGCAATATGTGTTTAAATGCTGCAAATACTTTCGTCATAACCCTCACTGGCTTGTTACCTTTTGTTTTTATTTTATTTCTTTTGATTATTCCCCTTCCCCAAAGGTTGGTTCGTGCATTCTGGAATCATCAGCATATCATACAAGATCCAGGGGCCCTCCACCTTCTCCTCCTCCTAGTCCACCTAAAGGCAAATGCAAAGGCAAGATGGAAGACTAGAATAACATCAGAAAGGAAAACACAACACCAGTTGAACATACAGAAGCTTCTGACAGTCGGGGTACTCAGGTCCAGAATGATACTGTGTCGCAACTTGAACAAAGGCTACTGAAATTTCAAGGAGAACTTGAGCATGTTCGGAACCTAGCGAACTTGTTCTTATCACTTAGTGTTCCGGATGTCAGCCATCCGAAAACTCAAAACCCCGCACCACCTCAGAATATCCCCAACAAAAAGAATCCTCCTGCAACTCACCACTATACAACTCCACCAAAAAATCAAACCATCCTACCATAATACCAACAAAACACTTGCCACAGTCCCCAAAAAATCCCGCCCATCATTCCTGAACCACAAAACTCCACCAACGATCACCTATATGCTCAGGCACCAAGCCACCAGAATAACCCTATATACGTGGAGACTCTACCTCACTCCACTCAACCATCTCTTACACAATGGAATCCAGTGAGAAGGATATGCTTATTAGGAACTTGGTCGTAGAACTCAAGAAATTGACTAGCCGAGTTCAAGGCGTGGAAGGAGGTAAGGGGATCGAAGGAATGAATTATGAAGATCTCTACATACAGCCTGATGTAGAACTACCGGAGGGTTACAAACCTCCCAAGTTCGAGATATTCGACAATACTAGTGATCCTAGGGTCCATCTGAGGACCTATTATGACAAACTATTCGGAGTTAGAATAGACGAAAAGATCCGGATGAAATTGTTCATGAGGAGCCTCACAGGGGATGCGTCTTGGTACATCAGCCAGGATCCTAAGAAGTGGTCTAATTGGGTGAGCATGGCATCGGATTTTATGGACCGATTTAGGTTCAACACGGAAAATGAAACCGGACGTCTTTTACATCCAGAATCTAAAAAAAACTCACTGAAACCTTTCGCGAGTATGCCACTCGTTGGAGCTTGGAAGCGGCCAAGGTCAGGCCGGCATTAGACGAAGAGCAAATGAAAAAATTCTTCGTCAGGGCACAGGACCCGCAATATTATGAAAGGCTAATGGTGATTGAAAATAACAAGTTCTCTGACATCATCAAGCTTGGGGAAAGAATTGAAGAGGGTATCAAGAGCGGGATGGTCACAAATTTTGAAGCACAGCAAGCCACCAACAAAGCACTGCAGTCTGGTGGCATATCTAAGAAGAAAGACGTAGGAGCAGTAATTGTTGCACTGGGGCCCAAATCTCCACTAATGTACTGAACCTCCCCACTTGCATATCAAGCACCTCCACCTACATATCATCCAACACCTCCATCGACATACCAACCATCACCTTCACCTGCATATCAACCGACATCTCCCAAATATTCCCAACCAGCCACTGCCTATCACACCTACAACTCCCAACCGTCGCACTTTCAGTCACATCCAGCTCGCCAAAACTTCCCAAGACCTCGACCAAACTTTGACCGCAGGCCACCTAAACAGTATACCGCCATTGTCGAGCCTATTGGCCAGTTGTATGAAAGGCTAAAAGTTGCTGGCTACATCACTCTCATCCCTGCTGTAGCGACAAATAATCCATCCCAGTGGGTCAATCCAAACAAAACATGTGCATACCATTCCGGCATGAAGGGACATACCATCGATGAATGCCGCTCGTTGAAGGATAAAATCCAGGCTTTGATTGACAATAAAATCATCCAGGCAAAAGAGGCTACTCCCAATATCCGCAATAACCCCCTCCCAGACCACAGGGGTGGAGGCATCAATGTGATTGAAAATAGATGAAGAATGGGATCCATAGGGATCAATCGGGTTAATTAAACAAGGTGATGATCCCAGGAAGCCAGCAGTTACACTCAATCCCATTATAGTACAGATACAGCCGTCAGGAGAGGCTGAGGTGACTACTTCAGTCCTGTTCGAGTTTTAGGTATCACTGCCTACATACACGCCCGACCTGATTCCCTTTTAATAGGGGATACATAGGCAGCCTTATGCGTTCGGTCACAAACCAATAAAAATGTTATTTTCCCCCACAATTGGAAATTGGGGCAGAATTTTAAGAAGGACCCTCAAAATTCCGAAGCAAGATCAGCCGATCACAGCATGTACAACAGTCAGAGGCATCAATCCATCTAACTCAAGCAGAATTTTGAGGAGGACCCTCAAAATTCCATAGCAAAAGAGGTTTCCATATCTTGGATCTTGTCACGGTCGTCGGTTCATCTAAAATTCTTAAAGTACGTTTTTACTATGTCATTACAAAACTATGCATGCTTGCTTGTAAGGTAATTCTGTTTAGCCAAATGCTACCCCGATGATGCAAACAAGATCATCAGACCAATCAAAGAAGGACAAGCAAAGCCAGCGGGGACACGAATCAATCTCCCCCATCTACAAAACTCACAATTTTTCTTTGGATGTAGGGACAAAGGATAAACATGCCGCAAAGTCAAAATCCTCACAACAATCACATTATCGAAATTCTGCTACTATCTGCTATTCATTCTACTTTTTTCATAAGGTTAAACGCTGCCTTCCCTTGCATAAGGCTAATCTCTGCCTTCATCTTGTATGAGGTTAAACTCTACCCCCTTCCCCCAATTTGCATAAGGCTAATCTCTGCCTTCCCTTTTGCATAAGGCTAATCTCTTCCTTCCATTTGCATAAGGCTAATCTCTGCCTTCCCTTGCATAAGGCTAATCTCTACCTTCATCCTGTATGAGGTTAAGCTCTACCTCCCCCTTTTGCACAAGGCTAATCTCTGCCTTCCATTTGCATAAGGCTAATCTCTACCCTCATCCTGTATGAGGTTAAGCTCTACCTCCCCCTTTTGCACAAGGCTAATCTCTGCCTTCCATTTGCATAAGGCTAATCTATGCCTTCCCTTGCATAAGGCTAATCTCTTCCTTCCATTTGAATAAGGCTAATCTCTGCCTTCCCTTGCATAAGGCTAATCTCTACCTTCATCCTGCATGAGGTTAAGCTCTACCTCCCCCATTTGCACAAGGCTAATCTCTGCCTTCCATTTGCATAAGGCTAATCTATGCCTTCCCTTGCATAAGGCTAATCTCTTCCTTCCATTTGAATAAGGCTAATCTCTGTCTTCCCTTGCATAAGGCTAATCTCTACCTTCATCTTACATGAGGTTAAGCTCTACCTCCCCCATTTGTACAAGGCTAATCTCTGCCTTCCATTTGCATAAGGCTAATCTATTCCTTCCCTTGCATAAGGCTAATCTCTGCCTTCATCTTGCATGAGACTAAGCCCTGTCCTGTATCTTGCATGAGACTAAGCTCTATCTCTACCTTGCATGAGGTTAAGCTCTACCTCCGCATTCGCATAAGGCTAATCTCTGCCTTTATTTGCATGGGACTAAGCCCTGTCTCGCATCTTGCATGAGACTAAGCTCTGTCTCCACCTTGCATGAGGTTAAGCTCTACCTCCGCATTCGCATAAGGCAAATCTCTACCTTCATTTGCATGGGACTAAGCCTTGTCCCGCATCTTGCATGAGACTAAGCTCTGTCTCCATACCTGCATGAGGCTAAGCTCTGCCTCCACATTCGCACAAGACTAATCTCTGCCTTCATTTGCATGAGACTAAGCTCTGTCTCCATACCTGCATGAGGCTAAGCTCTGCCTCCACATTCGCACAAGACTAATCTCTGCCTTCATTTGCATGAGACTAAGCCATGTCCCGCATCTTGCATGAGACTAATATCTGTATCCACCTTGCATGAGGTTAAGCTCTACCTCCGCATTCGCATAAGGCTAATCTCTTCCTTCATTTGCATAGGACTAAGACTTGTCCCGCATCTTGCATGAGACTAAGCTCTATCTCCATACCTGCATGAGGATAAGCTCTATCTCCGCATTTGCACAAGGCTAATCTTTGCCTTCATTTGCATGAGACTAAGCCATGTCCCGCATCTTGCATGAGCCTAAGCTTTGTCTCCATACCTGCATGAGGCTAAGCTCTGCCTCCGATTTACATTCTTTTCATCGAGACTAAGTGTTGTCTCTCCAACATTATCTATTTTTCTCTTCTTTCGGGCTAAGCTCTTCCCTCCACTCCGCAAGACTAAGCTTTGTCTTGTTGACATCATGTTATTGCATCTCATGGGCTGAAATATCGCCAACCTATACAAAGGCGTCATAGTCTAAAGGCATCATCCTCATAGCCGGAAGACACCATGTCATGGCCTGAGGATCTCTCTCATATCATTATTCAAAGGCGTCATAGTTTAGAGGCACCATCCTCATGGCCCGAGAACATCATTTCACGGCCTGCGAATCTCTCACCGAACAATTCATGGCCCAGGACATCATGGTCTAAGGACGTCATCCCTAACCGTTCGAAGACAACTTTCATAGTCCAAAGGGAACCTGCATCATGTTTAAATTTTGGCACAATATATGCTTGTAGAATCTTCGTTTGCAGGTGACTCGGTAAGAAACTACTATCCCAGCGGGATTGATCTCGCTCCAGTTCCTTTAGTTATCTCAAAACCTGGCCTCTCACCATAACCAGTCCTTCGCCTATCCCGAAACATTGTGTCCGTTCTTGTGATGACTTCATCGATATATTTCGCTGATGAATCCAGAACTACACACGGCCTGATTCATGTAAAACCAGATATATGTAGGCATCTCATAAGTCAGGGTGCATCCTAAATCTCTCAAACTGTTTCGCTCGATCAAAATTTGTCATCACATCTTTACCCGACAACTCTTTCATCCTTTCCGGGTAAAGAGGGGCAGTTGTTGATACCCAATTTTTTCCAAAATAATATTTAATTGCATATATGTCTTCAAAATCATGCATTAACATCAATTGGTATTTTTTCACAATTTTTTCATATTTTTATTAATTTTCCTAGTATTTTATTTCTAATAAATAATCATAAAATTGCATCACAAATTATTTCAAAAATATATTTTGGTTTAGTTTACTATTTATGGTCTTATAAAGTCCGATTATTCTATAAATAGCCAAATTGGCACCTTTTGGCTACAATTGAAATAACTTTGCAATTATAGCCCATGCATACATTTTTGTATTATTTTTTACCAGAAATTAGTCTTTTGTATTTTTAAATACTAAATATCAATATTTTTTAAAACATTTCCATGCATGAAATTCATTTTTTATAAGTAGTAATTATTTTACAAAGTATTCTTAATTAATTCATTTGGGGTATTTAACAAATAGCCATTTTTCATTTCAATTCCAGCCTAAATGAGTCAGCCCAAATACCAACCCAATACAACCCTCCCAAACCCCTCATTTTCTCTCATCACTCCGCCGTCACCTTTTCCCCTTCTCTCCAAATGCTCTCAAAACTTATCCCTAACTCTCCCTCACTGTCACTCATCTACCGTCAACCATGGTGGTCTCTCACCACCCTCAGACCTCCAAGGGTCTCTCTTACACCAGGTTTTGCTGTCTCTAAGGTACTCAAGGGACCAGGGCCAATCCACTTATGACTTTGGTTCTGTCTCGCCGGTTTCAGGCTGTTATGGTTCGATTTTGAGTAAGATCTTCCTATTTCGCTTTAAACTTATGGGTTTCTAAGCCTATATCTTCATCTCTATGTTATTTTTTTCAAAACCCTAATTTCATCTCTTGAACTTCTCAGATCTGTACAGATCTGAGATGGTTCGAACTTATTTTTTACTTGTTTTGTGAAGATTCCTCTGACTTTCGAAGTAGCTTTTAATTTCCTAAACTGGGGTTTCTTAGAAGTCTTTCTTTAAAAACTCTTTATGATTTTAAGTGTTTAATCTCCCGTTCTTATGTGCTTTTGACTGATTTTGTTAAGTTTTTCCTTAACCTTAACTAGTTTATGCTAAAACCCCAACTTTTTGAAATTTTGTTTGGATTTTGAGTTTGTCCGTGTTACTTGCTACATGATTTTGTTTTGTGCTTTGATTCGCATGATTTCTCCTTCGCTTAATTTGAATGTCTTGTGATTTTACCCTAGTAGTCTCTATTAGGATTTCAGATTCGACTCTTGACTGATTATGTGTGTTTATACTTGGCTTATCTGTTTATTCATGGAAATCTATATTATTTTCCTTAAATTGTAGGTCTTTGATTCACTAATTTTCTATACTGATACCTATGTGTGTTTAACCAAAGAATTAAACCCTTTGATAAATATTATTTTTAAGATGAATACGGGTTACTGATAATCAAGGTAATGGAGAAAAATGAATAATGGACAATATTGCAGAAATATAGAAAATCGAAGTTGATTGTATTCGAGAATTAGATGCCTTTACAAGCTGTATTCCCTTCCCTTATACAGGAGATTCTTATAACGTACGACTCTTGCTATGGTTACTCATTAATGACTAATTATGACATTAATGAGGCATTACAAAGGATAACGGTAATTGGGGTTCGGTTACATAACGTTTGAGTAATCAATTGTGGGTCCTTGAATCTGCTTGTAGCTCTGTCTGGATTCATTCTGACCATGCCTCTCTCCCATTTTGATCAAGTTGAGTTTCCTGTGGCTGATAAGTTTGTGGGTTTACTGAACCGTGCTTGTACCATACCTCTTCAAAGAATCACATCCAGCTGTCGCATTTTCCTGTGTCCACGTGACTAGCTGAGTTGTCAAAAGCTGGCTTACATGTGAAATTATTTTTTACCAATACAGATAGTCCCCCCACTTACCATATATTTTACGATTAATATTTGGTAAGT
>ML417913.1:4958-35046 GCA_005239525.1 Nicotiana knightiana | reverse complement strand
ACTAAAATAGCATAGAAAGTCACCAGACAATCTCCTCACCCCACACTTAAAATTGTGCATTGTCCCCAATGCGCACCTATGCATACAAGAGGGTAAAAAGAAATTCCCTGGTAGGCCAAAGGCCGAAGCACTAGCATCTAATGGGGTACTCAGGCTTCTCCCAAGCCTGGTCCTTCATGCGGGTACCTCACATTTAGTTCCAACCATCTAATTTGTTGTTGTATCCTTCCAGTGGCTTGTGTTCCATGCTCCTAACAAAATAAAAAGAATTGACACTACAAAATAATATGGTTAGAAAAAATACACTAAAATAAAAGTAAAATAAAATAAAGTAAATAAAGCAGTAAAGCTGGGTTGCCTCCCAACAAGCGCTTGATTTAACGTCGCGGCACGACGTGAATCACTTTCTGCCTCCACTTCGAACTTATGAATTGAGCCCCCAATTTGGCATCAAGTTTTCGGTTATGCTCCAAGGGTGGCGGAACAAATATATTGGCCCAAGAAACCATTGTATTATTTTACATTTCTTGGCTTTTAGATGAGGTATGTAGTCTTGTCTTTCTGGCAAGAAAAATTCCAGAATGTAAGTATCATGTTCCTCCTTCCTTGACTCCTCAATTGGCTCAGATGACTCTATTTCCATATCATCATCCAAACACAATGTGGAAAAATGTTTGGAGTGAGGACCAATGCGCTCAAACACATGAACTGCAGGACTTTCAACATCCTCAACCACAATAACACTAGAGTCGATTAAAGTTGTATCCTCAACGTCCCTGGTTGACTCTAGTACTACTTCTTCAACATCGACATCCTCAAATCCTAGTTGGTTAGAGTGCTGGGTTTCTACTTTGGACACCTCCATTGACACCTCAATTTTCATCTCTGATGTACACTGCTCCTGGCTACTATCCATACCGTTGGCATATTGAGCATTAAAAGCTTCAACTAGTTGACTCGTTTGAGCCTCCAAGTTGCGAATAGTTTCATCTTGCCTTTGTACCCGCAGTTGTAACTCCTCCTATTGTTCCAGAATGCACTTCATCATATCCTCAAGCCTTTTCTAGTCATCATCACTAAGTTCTTTATTTCTATTAACTTCACAAGAAAAAGAAGAACCATCAAAGTACGGGGTTGGGGGAAGATAAGAAATATAAGCACAACCCTGAGAGTGACCATCTTGACCATCACACTTTTCACACACATTCCACACATAAGATTGAGTTGGTGCACATAACTCGCTCTCGGGAATATTTTGATAATTTTGCTCTGGGTGGTTTCCTCCATAATATGCATAATGAGGATCAAAAGTAGAATTACCAACATAACTCTCATAATTCCATGATGCCATGTTTTAACAAATAAAACTAATATAAAGAAAATAAAAATCAAATACTAAAAAACAAAATTCAACTTGAAACCATAATAATATGTACAATTACAGCTACACTTGATAATACCGTTAATTCCCCGGCAACGGCGCCAAAATTTGATCACGCTCAACTATGTCTTGTAGAAGACTAAGCGGGCGTTGCAAATATAATCCTGGGGTATTATGCCCAGAGTCGATCCCACAGGGAATTGACGTATCAAGCACGCTGTTAAAATACTACTCAGCTGTCACCTGATGTTATTTAAATTACTAATACTAAATATTAAAACTAAAGATTAACTATGTTAAGGTATAAACAATTGTAATAAAAATCTAAGGTTATGGTTTCCCCCGCTGGTGAACTTACTTCTCGGATACTTCGTATAGCTTGATTAGTTATCTCTATCAATCATGAACACTCTATCTACCATAAATCTCTCTCAAGTAATTATGATAATTTACTAGACGCACTCTCTCAAGTTACGCTAGCTAGATTGCATTACAGTTCACTTTAGATTGCACCCGAGGTATCGTTATCTCTAATCCAACCTTTAAACCCTCGGTTATGACTTTCATCTGTACTCCGGGAGTGATGTTGTTCAAACAACTACTTAAACATGCACTCTCTCTCAAGTAGATACATAATAAATAGGCACAGCTAATTGATGGCCATTCAATTAACTACAACAAGAACGTAGTTGAACAAATAGAGATTAATCAACCAATCGGAATTATATTAATAACACAATGAGTTCATCCCTCAACGGGTTCTATCAAAACCCTAGATTGAAGAAGTTAGCTAAACATGTTCAAAAGAATCAACTCTAAAATAACTTGCATAATGAAACTACAAAGTAATGAAGAAAATCTATACAAATTGACTTCTTGTCGTTCGAATCCCTTCTCTCCTCTTCGAATCCCTCTAAGTTGTGTTTTTGGGGTCTATTTATAAGTTTAGGACAAACCCTAAACGTGTAGGAGACTTCTATTCCAACCGGAAAACACTTAAACTTGTCAAAACTCGGAATTGACTGAAACAAGGACCTGGCGTTTGGAGGCTAACGCCTGGATAACGCCAGGCTAGGGCTGGCTTTAGAAGGCTAACGCCTGCCTAACGCCAGGGCCAGCCTGGCTTTAGGAGGCAAACGCCTGGGTAAGGCCAGGGTGTTCCCTCGTCGCCTCTTAAGTGTATTTTCGACATATTTGCATCCATTTAGCTCGGTTTCCATCTCCTATTCACCTACACATTAAGTAAACTCCATTAAGCACATAAAAAGTGTATTTTTATCATTAATGCGCATAAAATGTAAGGCATATAACATGTTAAACTATGAATTCTAGTCTCGCATCAAGTACATAAACAGATATGTACCCAGTGAGTATCTCGCCTAATCTCGAAGAAGTAGTGACGAGAGGTAGATATGACACTTACTAGGGTCAAAATTTTAAATAACATAATTTTATAAGGGCTAGGCAGGCATAACAACCGTAGAAATTTCACAGACATAAAATCTCAAGTATAATTGTAATTACCTTTGCATGTCAAATTTCACTAGCATATAATGTGCTAAATTCCCCTTTTTTTATTCACATGAAACAGTTTATACAATTACAAAAAAACTCCCAGTAAATTATATAGTACATAGTAGGCCGAAAGCGTACGGCCGAAGCGTCGCGAAAATAAACGTGCACTGCCGAGGGTCGAACGGTTTGAACCATAGATGCATCTATTACCCCCGCTCGCGAATCGAACATGCGACGCGATTGACATAATAGTAGGGCTATCCCGCTCACGAATCATACATGCAACGTGGGTGCCGCATACATACACAAAATTATCATTTTTTAGGGATTTAACAGAGATTATACGTAAAAGCAAGGACTCAAGCAATATAATTTTGAACATAACTTCCTAATACCCTCATACCAATTCAACAATACTATGCAACTCAAAATACATTTAGGGACATAGGTAAGGCACATAAAAGCATGCTTGTGAGTCCTAGAACTACCCAACATGACATAATAGTAGCTACGCACGGACTCTCGTCACTTCGTGTGTGCGTAACCCCCGCAAATAAGGACATACAATGATTTATAATCATCTATGGGGACAATTTCCTCTTACAAGGTTAGAAAGGAGATTCACCTCGTGTAGAACCTGCTTTCCGGGTCAAGAACGCGCCCGAACCTCCAAACTCGTCTCTCAAGGACTCGAAACTAGTCAAATATTGTATACATGAATTAATCTATGCTCAAAAGTATGAAATTTACTTAATTAAGTCGTTATTTCAACCTACTTTGAAAAATCCCAAAAATACACCTCGGGCCCACATGCTCGGATTTTAGAAACACTTACCCATACGCTAAGGATCAATAATATATGGGTTTTGTATGATTTCATAGCTAGTTAGTGGATAATTCCCCAAATTTCATAAATCCCTAAGTTTTTACTCTAACCCTTGATCTTCACTAATTAGGAGGTTAATCTACCTAGGAATTCATGTATTAAACTAACATTAGAATAGAAATCACTTACCTTTCAGTAGCTAGGTCGTTTGGCTCTTTTCCAAGCTCTCAAGGTCGACTATGGGGGAGGAAATAGATGAAAAATGATTATGTCCCATGTTTTAAAGAACTCACTACCTACAGGGGTATCGCACCTGCGGCTCAAGGACCGCACCTACGGTCTCGCGCCTGCGAAAAAGTCTCGCACCTGCGGAAGAGGGGCAAGGGGCCTGGCTCGCACCTGCGGGGAGGAGCTCGCACCTGCGGCTCCGCTCCTGTGGATATTATCCGCACCTGCAAGAAATGGGCAGCCTCACCTGAAGCCGCACCTGCAAGGCAAGGACCTCAGGAGCGGTCTCGCACCTGCGACTGGGCAACCGCACCTGCGGTCACACCAGATCAGGTGCACCAGCAACTGCTTCAGCTGGGTTTTGGCCTCGTTTGGTGCCCGAGAGGCACTTGGGCCCTCCCGATCCCCCGTCCAAATATACCAACATGTCCCAAATCATAATACGGACTCGCTCGAGCCTTCGCAACACCCAAAACAACACTAAAACTCAAAATCACACCTCAAAACCCCTAGAATCAAACTTAGGAACTTTAAGTTCTTGAATTTGCTAACAATGCGCCGAATCGACCTATACTACTCGGAATGATACCAAATTTTGCAAGCAAGTCATAAATGACATAACGGATCTATTCCCAGTATCGGAATTCCGTTTGGATCCCGATAACACAAAAACACGTCTCAAAACACAATATGAACTTAAGGAAACTCTTATTTCGCTATTGGGCATCGAAACGCTCCCGGGTCATCCAAAACCCATTCCGAACATACTCCCAAGTCCGAAATCGTCATACGAAGCTACTGGAACCGTCGAGACTCAATTATGAGGTCGTTTACTCGAAATGTTGACCGAAGTTAAAGTTGGCCTTAAAGGCCAACTTTAAGGCCAACTTTAAGGAACCAAGTGTTCCTATATTACTCTAAACGCTTCTGAATCCCGAACCACCCGTCCCGTAAGTCATAAATCACAATAAGCCGTTATGGGAAGTTTTATTTAGGGGAACGGGGTCCGATAACGCAAAACGACCGGTCGGGTCGTTACAGAATTTATTTCTCCACTTGTCGGGGTTATTAATTTTTTGTGGCAAATGACACTTGCCAAACTGTCCAATGATGAGAGGTATCGCCATGAATGATTGATTAGTTGTTTAGGTTGAGCATAAGAAGCGATTAAAGTAATGAGTTGTCATTAGCAATTGATTCCTTTACATTTTTGCAAGTCATATAGCCTTGTGAGTTGTGGCTAACAAAAAGCAAGAAAATTAAAGTGATTAGCAACAACATAATGAAGTAATTAGCATGTAATATGATATAATAAGGAGAAATATTCTCCCAGTTGTTATAGATAATCTTCACTCGTTTGTTTGTTGTATAAAGACGCCATACAGGTTAGATACTTTTTGACATATATTGTTATTACTATTTGCTTTTGAATATAGACAACATAAGAGTGATTCCATCAAAAGCAACTAGTACAAATGCCCAATAAAAAATTATAAAGTAACCAAAACAAGTACCTTGCTTATTATTTTTGTAATTTTGGTATGAAGGATCTTAAACGGTGCAAGTTCAAATTAGTCAATTTAGACTGCAGGAAAAAAAGAAGGTTAGTATCCCCTTAGATATATCTCGAATTTGCTATTACACACCTATACTTTACGGGGTTTTGTTATCCCTGAACATTCCAAACTCCAAAGTAAGATAAATATCACCTTTACTGCTGACGTGGCACAAACAACCAATTGAGTATCTAACAGTTTTTAACAAAGAAAATTTTTGTTCCTATACCATATAGGAAACTATATTACGAAAAATGTTCATAGTTTACAAATTACCCACCATGCTAACAGAATTTCTACAACATATAAACAATTCATTAAAAATAGAATCTTGTTAGCTGTACACTTCCTTATATAGGTGCGCAAATATTGGGGTATCAAGGATTCTTCCAAATTTTTTCAAATGCAAATCACGCTGCTTTAATTTTCGGCCGTTTCTCTTCAAATTTTACGACTTTGTTTTTGCGACACACTCTGTTTCACTATTTTTTCTGATTTCACAAATCAAAAGTGACTAGATTAGCTACAATTCTTCTGTAACAAAACACAATTATGTCAAAAATCCCAATTATGCTTCAACTGAATGGGAATTGGGATAGCTATGGGAGATATAGAAAATTTCAGGTCGATGGAATTGTAGTCAGTGAGGATGCGAGTTATAGCCTATTGAATTCTACAATAGCAGAGCATCTAATGATCGATACATCCGGAAAAATAATAGAAATCAAATACATTGTCAATGAGCATTGTCCTCCAATGGAAGTTAGGAACGATATGGGTGTTCATGTATACATGGAGACGAAAAAGGAAAACAAAAGTTTAGGATCATATCCGCTATGTATAACAGTTTGCGATTTCAATTTGGAATTGAGTATCACCAATGCAAACACAGTTGTAGGTTCGGTGCTGTTATATGGGGATCAAAATTTGGTTGTATATTATTGTCCTACAATTTATCTACAATATGTCTACAAAATAAACTACATGTCAAAGTCTCTATATATATCATTATTGATTTTCAAAAATATCTATAATATTTCATCAATTATTCTATAATAAAACTACATATCATTTGAATCTCAATATGAAATACAGGATTTCAATATTTCAATCAATTATCTACAAAATATCTACAAATAATGTTCATAACAATATTTAGCTTTATTTTCTTGCAGGTTCATCTGGAACAATAAATTTAATTGATATGCCAACATCTCCAGCGATAGAGGAATATGAAAGTATAATAATAACAGAAAGTACACCAAGTGTTATTAAAGTAGGACAAGTATACCAAGACAATCAAACAGTTGCAAGTGCAATTAAGTACTATTCTATCATGCACAAGTTTCAATTTAGGGTGAAAAGATCTAATGCCAGAAAGTATGAACATATGAATGGTCGAAAATCATTTTTTTGTAGTTTATTTGTAGATTTTTACTTCTTCAGTCGTTTCTTGTGACAATGTTTATCAATATTGTAGATATTTTGTATATAAATTATTTAATATAATATTTTATGATACAACATTTTTTTTTAATCTACATTTTTTTATACCAGTTTTTAAATTGTTTTTATTTTGTACCTACTGGCTGATATGTATTGGTGAAAAGTGTACATGGAACTTCAAGGAAACTAGCATAAATGATTCTGCAATGTTCAAGGTTAGAAAATTCAATAGCTTGCACACATGCTCTTTGATGGACAATTCATTCATACAATGCAAACCTACTGCCATGGTAGTTGGAAGCATAGTTATTCCAAAATATGCTAATCCTAAGACAATTTACACACCAAAAGACATACAAACTGATATGTTGTCTGAACACCGCGTGAACTTAACATACATGCAAGCTTGGAGAGCAAAGGAAAAGGCTTTGGAGTTTTTGAGAGGTCATCCTGCTGACTCCTACAACAAATTGCCTAATTATTTGTATATTCTGGAGAAGACTTATCCGCGGTCTGTAGTTAAATTGACGAAGACCGACGATGATTGCTTCTTGTATGCATTTATTGCGATTTGTACGTCAATCAGTGGTTGAGAATATTGTAGGCCAGTTGTAGTAGTTGATGGGACCTTCTTAAAGTCAGCATAGAGGGGAATAATGCTAACAGCTAGTACAATGGATGCAGCAGGTAAAATGCATATTTTTTATAGATATATTATCTAGTTAATCTGTTTTTTGTAGATAAGTTGTAGATATTTTGTAGATATATTGTAGTTTGTATGTATATGTCTTCCTCTGCATTTTTCCATGCAGCCAGTTAACTTCTTTTTGCCACATAATGTAGGTACCATATTACCATTGGCATATGTTGTTGTTGATTCAGAAAATGACGCATCATGGAAGTGGTTTTTTGATCAATTCAAACAAGCATATGGTGAAAAACCAAATATGTGTGTTGTTTCGGATCGGAATGAGAGTATCTTGAAGGAAACATCTATTTTTTATCCCGGCATGCCACATTATTCTTGCATGTAGCATATTTGGACAAATATAAGGGCAAATTTCAACAAGGGACATCTAAAGTTAAGAAAATTGTACTTTGCCACGGCACGATCATACACGCTTGATGAATTTAATGAAAGGATGTCAAAGATTAAAAAGATTGACCCGCGTGTTAAAGCATACTTATATGATATTGGATATCATAGATGGTCTCGAGTACATGCTACAGTGAACAGAACTTGGACTATGACATCAAACATTGCAGAGTTATTGAATGCGGTAACAAAAGATGCAAGAGAGCTGCCGATAGTAGAACTATTAGAGTATATGAGGACTCTTCTTGAATGTTGGACTAACAAAAAGTTATTGAAAGAAAAGGGTACCTTCACATACCTTGGGAAAAAATTCAACAAAGAATTGGAGGACAACAGAACATTGTCACAGAAGCTTAGAGTAAGATCTGACAATTTATTGCATCAAAATAAAATATTAAAATACAATGTAGATAATTTGTAGATAAATTGTAGATATATTATATTCTAATTGTAGATGATTTATTTTCTGTTTGTAATATAATTGTAGGTGAGGGCTTCAACAAATCATATCCATATAGTGATAGATGGTGTGAAGCGCTATATTGATTGTCTTGAAAACAAGAGATGTAGTTGTGGGCAGTTCCAGCTTGATGAATTTCCGTGTGCGCATGCTTTGGCTTCTTTAAGGCACAGGAATGAGTCTTATAAAAACTATTGTTCGCCTTATTACACAAGGGAGAGCCTATTGCGTACTTATGAAATACCAGTAAATTCACTGCCTGATGAAAGCAAATGGAATGTGCCACAACATATAACTGAAGAAGTTGTAAATCCACCTTCAGGTGGGAAAATACAGCCAGGAAGACCTCAAAAAAAAAAGATACAAAACATATGATGAAGTAAATTCAAAGAAGTACAAGGTTTCATGTGGCAACTGCGGAGTAGAAGGGCATAACAACAGATCTTGCAAGAATTCTCCCAAAAAGAAATAAAATTTTATGTAGTAAACAGAATTTTTCATAAAAATTGTTGATGAATTTAGGAGAGAATGAGAACTTGTTTTGCTTGTTGGTTGGTAGCTCCATGGTTGGTTAGCTCGAAAGCTAGTTTTGACTCTTTGATCGTCGAGAAAGAAAGGTGTGATTACCTAAGGTGATTATTAATGGAATTCCTTGTCGACTCTCTGTAAAATACTCGTTTGGCCGAGGGCTACTTTTTATGTATAATAGTTGAGGTGTTTTCAACTCCTAATGTAGTTAGTTTAAGAATTTTTTTGTTTAATCATTTTTCTGTATTGACTTAATACTTGTATAGCTTGATTGGTTTATGAATGATTTCTCTATATATAATTTATAACTTCTTTACTATCTCTAACATCCTTTACGTAGTTGTTAATATTTTTTTACAATTTATCTACAAAATAAATACATAATCGGGAGTTGACAGAATAACCAGATTATAATTCAGTTGGAAAGGAGTTATATGCTAAAATAATGTAGATCAAGTACTGTTTACATTCAACAAATGAATATAAAATCAATAGAATGTATTGTTAATGATCTTTACAACTTATCTACAAAAAAACTACAATAAACTACAAAATAACTACATAATCTGGAGTTGACAGAATAACTAGATAATAGTTCAGTTGGAAAGAATTTATATGCTAAAATAATATAGATCAAGTATTGTTTACATTCAACAAGTGAATATAAAATCAACAGAATGTTTCCATTTGAAATACTATACTGGATAAGAAAAAAAAGGCTAAAATAATTGTAGCGCAAGTCTGCCACAATTAAAACACAACAATATTGTTCATAAACTTGTCTACCATCTTTCTACAAAACTAGCAGCAACTAAACAATTTTACTACATGTTTCAGACAAAACATTACAAATAATTCTTCTTTCTCTGGACTCGTGTTTTCTCATTCACAACTGGTGCACCTTTTCTCCTTGACAATCTTCCTGTCACCTCATTTTCACTAATTGCACCATTCTCTTGCTTCTTTCTAGCGTAGTCCCACAATAGCGCTTCATGGCGTCTACGATGTTGATCAATATCAGAAAGATCTTCCGCAGGAACTGATAGGTCTCTAATGCTGGCATACTCTGCAAAGGAAACAACATAGACACCACAGTCGCTGCAAAAAAAAAGTGTCAATATTTACCAAACAATGAACAAAAAAAATGTTAAATAGATATAAAGAAAGAAGATTTTTGTTATAGTGATCCTTCTTTTTGTTGTGGTATCTCTCCGACTATCCACTAAATATCAAGAGGGTCGGTAACAACTTTCTCAATGTATGCTTTTGTATTCTTGAAGTTGATGTCTTTACGTTTGCCATAAAAATTGGTGCATGACAAGTACAAAGGGATAATAACAGAAAACTTGTCGACACAAGATTCAACAATAGAGTGATTGCGTGAAGAGACCATAGAATCATACGCATAAAGTACCCTTTCTGCAATGTCAAAAATAACCAAAACCCAGTGGAATTTTTCTACAATGATAACGGGCATGATCACATAATCAACTTGATCCCATGCAATATTTGCGAGTAATCTGTACCCCAATATGTATTCTGCTACGACGTCCTGGGGTTTGACAACAACAAACTTCTTTTCTTGAGGAGAATTGTGGAAATTATCATGAATTTGTTCCATCCTAGTCTTGAACATGCAATCAGTGGTAGTAAACCCTATCTTGTTGTGGGGGCCATACTTTACTCTTTTCCTTAAATAATACATTATAACATCAATGTGCTGCAACAAAACAGATTGCATTTATTCTATTGATTATTACAATTATCTACAAAATAACTACAAAATTACAAATTATCAACAAAATATCCACAGAAAAACTACAATTTCATATGTGTTTCAACATGATTACAAAGTATCTACAATATATATACAAAATATGTACAATTCTGTGTGTTATTATACACTCTCATTATCTACAAAACATCTACAACATACCTACAATTCAGATTGTTACTAAGCATTTATATAGAATATCTCCAATATATCTACCCAATAACTACATATACTGGAGATGGTACTATAACAGTGTTGTGGATACAAAAAAAAATCAACAAAATAACTACATATTCTGAGTAAGAGTTTACCGAGTCGTTGAGGACTTGTCCAGGGTGTGCCAAAGTATAGAACCACTCCTTCTTGTCAACCTTTTCCACTCCAAGATCAAACCATGGCGTAATTTGGTTGTCCTTTATAGAATACGGAGCCTTCCTCCTATTTAAACAAATAGAACTTAAAATAAAATTGTTGAATGAAGTGGATATGTAAAAGATGAATACTGGAATCAAAGTGTCAAATTGTGTAAAATAACCCCTTTGAACCTGTGTCGGTACCTTGGTATAACCACTTGTTGAATTGATCCAACAACTCAGGATCGACATCTTGACCAATAACACTAGTAAATGGGTGCTTCAGGTGAAAAATTTGAGGTCCAACCGAGGTGTTGCCACTAGAACTGTATAGAGGGAGAAATGGTGATTGGGCATGCTTTCCAGGCTGCCTTGTTCTACCTTGATGCACAGGTGTTGTTTCATCTTGGTTATGCTCGCCGAACTTAACCAACTGGGAGAAGTTATCGGGCAGCTTAAAATCATCAAGTGTAACCTCCTTCTTCCCACCTCTGGAGTCTTCTGAATCACCTACATTCACATACTCTGCTTCTTCACCTACATTGGCATCTCATTCTGCCATTCTCTTTGAATTGTTACTGTGACTCCGTGAATTGGAGATTGTGAATGCATATCTTCCCTCACTTTTACATTTTGTATATCTAGCTTAATAGAATGGTAAAAAAGATTGAAACAGAAAGCAAAAATCTCTGAATACAATTTCATACCTGCATTTTCTTCATCAACTGCACCTTCAAAATGGGAATATAAATCAACACGTGGTGGAAGATTCTTATTAATTTCCAGCTCATTCACATGGTCTGTTTTTTCATTGAAGATTTTGAATTATAATGGATAGTAGTGGTTTGACAGTTTTAGGAGATATGTAGGTGTATTATAGAGATCTACATAAATCTGTAGATCTGTGTAAATATACTGTATTTAATTGTGTATATATTGTAGATATAGTGTAAATAAATTGTATATATATTGTATATATTTTGAAGAAATTTTGTAGATATGTTGAAGAAAACTTGTAGATAATTTGTATATAAAGTGGAGGTATTTTGTATATACCTGTTTTGCTGTTGCTGGCATGCACTGGTTCTCCGCTATTAAACTAAAATTGTTGATTGTTCTTGTCTTTTGGTTGGTCAGAATTTTTGGTTGAACTCCCAGCAAACTGAAAGTTTTATATTAGTTAGAATATATATTTTATAGGTGACATAAATAGTTTTGTTAAATGAATAAATTTTAAATATTACCTTTGGATCAACATTATCATTTTGACTGTTTATCACCAGCAAAACAGCCTTGACTGACTCATTTAGTAGCACTCGAAGGCTACCTAGTTCTTCAAAGACATCTTCCCTAAAAGATGCAAGCTCTAACTCAACCTACATATTAAAAATATAGAGAGTTAATTCAACATATGGCTTAACATACATTAAAGAACATATGCAATATTATGTATACATGTTACCTTCTCAAGACCTCTTTTTAATTTTCTAATTTGTTTAAGAATAGACTTCTTGTCCTCTTTTCCAATTGATTCTTGGGGTTCCAATGGAGGAGCAGCAACTTTCGGATCCTCAGAAATATGTTCAACTTCTTCAATTATGTACTCAACTTTTTCAGGCAAAGACATCACAGAAAGCTCTTCAGGTGATTCAGTTATGTTGGTGAACTGAATGAGAAAAAGAAAAATTAGCTTGATTAGGTCAGAATATGTATATAAATTATAGATAATTTGTATTAAATTGTATAGAGCATAAATGAGAACCATTTACCTTGATCCATTCAGGTTTGACCATTTTCTCTTCAATTGCAGCTAACCATATATTGTCCTTGGTAGCTGACCAGTTAAGTATGCGTGGGATTGAACTAGAGACTCTTATAGCTATATCAGTGTTGGCGGTGGAGCAATACTCATACAACCATACTTGCAAGGCTAGTGGGAATCCTCGAATGAGATAAGAATGAACAAAAGGATTTAGCATGCGCCTAACTGCTTCAATCAACTGTCTGTAAGACTGAATACCCCATGCGTATGACGCATACTATCCGGAATCCACCAAATAAAACCTAAAATGATCTATCAATCCAATATGATCTTTGTCTGAAGGTCAAATGAAGAATTCTATGAGATATAGAATACATAATTTTACTGCATCCTCATCATTTACCCAGCTTTTGTTGGTTACAATCTGTTTTAGGTATGACTTCTCCACTTTTACCTTGTTTGGAAAGTAACTCCTCATTATCTTACTGTCATAATCCGTACTGTAACCAAAGTTTGTCACCTCGGTATAACATCTAAGACCAGTTATTAACGCAAACTCTCTCAATCCAAAATTTAACCTCTGACCTTTTAACTCAGTAGAAAAATAGGAAGCATCAGATGCATTCAATTTAGCTTGGTTTTGCATAGATAAATTGGGAAATGACAGTAAATAACCAAAGCATATCTTCTTGAATAGCTTTAATTTGGCTAGGAACACTAGGGTCACATAATGTCTGAAACCTTAGGACCCCATAATCAATATTATGAGGTGCAAAAAAATATTCATTCTGCACAAAATATAAATAATCTCTTATTAATACAGTGCTTCAATCTAAAAAAAATAATATATCTACATATACAGAATATCTACAAATACATAATACATTTAAAAATAAAAAATAATATAACTACAATTGTTTACAATATATCTAAAATTTTAAACAGATTCATAAAACTGCAACTAATCTTCAAAATGTAGACAAATAATCTACAAAACAGAAAAACCACATATTATGGAGATTTTTAAGAATTAAAACAAACAAAATACCTAGTGTAGAAATTACTAAATTCTTACATTCACCAATGACTGTTGTTGAACATTCTTAGGAGATTTACAGTAGGAGCTTTTTTTTGGAGTTTTCGTCTTTTTTGGAGTTTTTGCAGTGAGAGACACTTTAGATTTCTTTGCAGGTTCAATGGGGGGTACATCTTCTACAAAATCATCATCAAACTCTATTTCTTTTCTTTTCCTTTTCGCTGGTTTGATTTGCCTCGAAGATTCACCAGCATCAAAATCATGTTTTTGTTTAGTTCTAGCTTCTGCCCTAGCTTGACGAGGGGAAAGACTATGCTTCTTCTCTTCACTTGCATGAGCAGATTTTTCATCCTTTTTCGGTGAATGTGGTGATAATACACCCAAATCGAAAGAAGGAATATCTGCTTCTTTAGTTTTTTTAGGGCTATTCTTTGAAGTTCTGTTCTTCTTCATTGAGAATCTTTGAAGCTGGACGTTAATGGGTGTATGAACTTTGAAGAATAGTCGAAATTTTGACTGGTTGTAGAAGACAGAACTTGAGAATAGGCGTTAATGGTGGGGGTTACAAATTTTCTCTGGTTTTAGCAGAGGTAAATATGGGTGTTTGAAGAGGAAATCGTGGGGTGTGGGGTGATACGTGGGTGAGGGTGTGGGATTTGGAGAGAGATACGTGGGGGGAGTGGGAATATACGGTAGAGTTAAATTAAGAGTGTAATTAATAACGGTAAAACCCCTAAAATGTATATAAATGATAATTAAGTATATAGAAGGTAATTATATCTAAGGTTAAACATGGAGGGCAATATAGTTTACTATATGGCATAGGAATGTAAAAATTCCTTTTAACAAAGTGAATAAGTGTGCCTATATGCATGCCATATATTCCTTTTGGGCCCATTTAATAATAATTTTGCAGCCAAGTCTATTTACTGATTTTTATACAAGGGTTTGGGCCATTCCAGGAAATAAAGCCCATCGGCCAGAGGTTGGCTTTACAATCTTTTTGTCGTAAAAATTGCGCGGACACCTTATTTGGTCGCCCTCATTTAATCTATACTCGCTTTTTTAAAAACTTTTAACTTGTACCCGCTTTTTAAATAACTTCAGCTCCCTTTCCCTCACTGAGCTGAAGTTCACCAGTTAAGCTGAAGTTCGCCAGTTATAAAGACAAAACTTCAGTATACGGGATTGAAGTTCCCCAGTTACAAAGACAAAACTTCAGCTCTAGAGCTAAAGTTTCTCAGAGCTGAAGTTCCCAAGTTATAAAGATAACAACTTCAGCATACGGGGCTGAAGTTCCCCAGTTACAAAGACAAAATTTCAGCTCTAGAGATGAAGTTTTTGTCTTTATAACTGGGAACTTCAGTCCCGTATGCTGAAGTTGTTGTCTTTATAACTTGGGAAGTTCGCAAGCTACTTCAGACCCGTCTACTAGAATGCTGAAGTTTTGCGTGATTGCCTTTGCTACTTCAGCCCCGCATGCTGAAGTTATGCGCAAAAGCAGGTACGGGTGCAATTTTTTTTATAAAGCGGGTATAAGTTAATACGTGGCACAAAAAGTGAATACGGATGCAAAAGCCCCCTTTTTGTCTTATAAATCACAAGCAGTGGCGGATCCAAGTGGTGGCCAACGGGTTCAACTGAATCCGCTTCACCAAAAAATAGTATTGTTTATATGTATAAATTAGGATTAAAAATGTGTAAATTTTGTATAAATATTTATTTGAACCCACCTAATAATTACTGTTTTACGACTAAAATTATATACTTCTAAGATTGAACCCGCTTGCACAAAATCCTGATTCTGCCACTGATCACAAGAAGAAAAAGAAAGAAAATAATGTTGCGCAGTCCAAGTTTAAGTCAAAGTCGAATACAAAATTTAAATTTAATGGGTTCAACTTTTAAAATTTTCAGTATTAAACTCATTGTACTGTTAAAATTATGGGTTCAGTTATAAATTTGTTAAAATTTTAATATTTTTTATATGTATATCTATATTTCGTGTCGAAAGTTGTGAGTTTAAATGAACCTGCTACAACGGCCCTATTTCAAGCACGTACAGACCTCAAGGACTTAGGCAGCCGTAAAAGAAGTTATATATTTGAGTGGCTATAAAATATAATGAGAAGTTTAACGTTATATTATTTTTAAATTTTAAAAATTTATTATTTTTTAAAATAAATTTAAAAATATATCTCACATAAATTCGACGGATGGAGTGCTTTCTGCAATATGTAGTAAATGACAACATTTGTTCGCTCTTCCAATACATTTTGTTATCTGATACTACAATGTTTTAAAAGTACATACATTTTCTCGTACGGAATTTGGACACGCACTTTTGGTACAATGTAGTTCAGTCTCTGGCCACTATATTTAGAGGTGGACTCAGGATTTGAGTATGACGGGAGTACCATCATATGCTAATTATTAACGATAAAATTTGACGGGCAATTCTTTGAAAACTCAATGACTATGATGACTTATCATTCAAGTACAAATAAAAAGAAGTTCTAAAAAAATAGAAAGCATCGAACAAAGAGAGAGATTTCTTTGCAAAATATGTGCTACGGAAAAGAAAAATATTTGATTTAAGACTGTTCCAAACTTTAAAATTTCGAGCTTTTTGAAAAAGAGGTCTGTGATCAAAAGAGTATTCTAACTTCAAAAATTATCAAAAAACTTACTAAACAAATCAAGATTAAGGGTGTGCTAATAGTTAAAGAGTTGAAGAAAAGCCTCAAACTCTTAACTAGTTGTCATTGCCGAATCAGAGTTGACGTATATACTCTACTTTATCAAAGTGATTGTTGAAGAAAATTGTGGAAGAAGAGTTTGTATTTTTCTACTTCTGAAGCGCGATAAATTGAATTTTGAGGCTTTTAAGTTTAAGAAAAGAATTTGAAAAAAAATAAAATTAAGTAATTTGACTATTATATATTAAAACTAAACTATATTTGAATTCAAAAAGTGAAGCAGTTTGCTATTAAGTACAAACTAGTTGAATTCAAAAGAAAGTAAAATAAAAAGGAGAGGTTGAATTCAAAAGAAAGTAAAATAAAAAGGAGGGGAGAAAGTGGTGAAAATGAGTTTTGAACCCACGACTTCCAGCAAAACTTGAAACTTAAGCACTCTACAAAACAACTCCTCCAATTTGCCTCTTTGTATTTAAGGGCACACGAAATATATTTAAAGGGTCCTAACTATATGCAGAGATATATATAAGATATATAAATACAAGATTTTTGTCGAGGTTAACGGGGTCCCGTGATCCCTCAACCATTAACATAGGTCCGCCGCAGAAATACGTTTACTTATAAATAAGAGTGAGCAACATGAAATATGAATTGAACTTGTTGTAACAAAAAATGTTTTAGGGCTCATTTACGAGAGGTAATGGATAATTAATTTTAAATTTAAATTTATAATAATATTATTTACGTTTGATTGGAATAAAATCGTGATATAATTAAACACGAAAAAATTAATCCTGCGGTAACTTATTTTCGAATCAAACAATTCCTTCGTAGTAGAATAGCTTTGGGCATAGGATTTTGTGCCGAAAGAAGCCGAATATAGATAGATTGACAAGTGACAAGGGCTACTATTATAGGCAGAGAGTATTTGGGATGCCAAAAAGCGGAGCCCAATCATGGGTTCTGAGCAATCTATGCAAAGAGTAGCGGCACAAAGAAGTTTTATTGTGTGTCTCGTACAACTGATATTAATTATTTGAGTCTCTTTTTATCTCACAAATTTATAGATCTTATTTTTATACTTTTGAATTCACAAAAATCTGGGTTCACAAAATTGAGAGACAAAAGAATACCTCATATAACTGACAGTGTCGATTACTGTCAATTGTATGAGACACAAAATAAAATTTTCTAGCTGTACAGCATCTCCTCAAACAATAACAACTAGGAGTGTATAGTAGTAATACTGATTCTGCACCACCACACAAACTTTCTCGGGACTTGTTCAGTAGTTCCAAGAACAAGGCAACCTAACCTAACTTTGTTTTGATATATTTGGAAGTCATTTTTATTTTCTCTTTTGCTTACAGTTCACACTAATGACAAATCCGCTATTTATTTTCCATTTAGTGATTATATTTTTTTATAATCGTTTAGACCAATTTACCAGTACCTCGACTAATTTTATGAGTAACTATTATGCTTTCCACCAACATAAATATTGGAGAATTTTGTCCACATAAGTTTGGATAGATGATAAAAAATACCAAATATTTTCGAGTAGTAACACCACTAGAGACGAAAATTTTAAAGAAGAAATGTGTAATATATTTTTGTATTTACTAAAATAAAACTCCCGATTGATCATAGTTTTTATTCTATTTCATCGACTGTATTGGCAGGAACACACTGGGTAATCATACGTTACTAGTAGTAGTTTATTATAATTAGCAATCGAAGTTATCCTTTGATTAGTTTTTTGTGCATTGTTAACTTTGTTTTCCGATTTAATCTAATATAAGTCGTCTATATATGTCGAATAAGGAAACTTTTCAAAAAAAAAAAAAAAAAAATTATCGAGATCTGACACTAATAAAAATCCAAATCTACCTTGGACCTGCATCTTAAATCAGCAGTACTATTAATCAGTCTTTAACGGGAAAAGATTTAAAAATGTCATTCAACTTTCACAAATGGTCTATCAATGTCATCCGTTAAAAAAATGCTCATTTTATGCAACTGTCGTTACACCCTTTGGCTCACCTATGCCATTATTGAACTAACGGCACAATTTTATTTTTTTTAATTTTATTTTAAAATTAACGTTGAGTGGCATAGGTGAGCCAAAGGTGTAACGGCAGTGACATGAAATGAGCATTTCTTAACGGATGACATAGATAGACAATTATTTTTAGGCCTTTTCCGGTCTTTAATTCATGTTATTTTAGCTAATCCTAGAATCTCGTACTTGTGCGCTTGCGATAGTGTCCCAAAATGAATCAATGTATATTGAGTTTGAGTTCATATTTTTATGGCCCTAGATATATACTTGTGAAAATCTCATTAAACAAATGTTAGAAGATCACGTATTAGCTCAATTGATTAGATTGATAGTATGAATTAATTAGATAATTTGCATCTTAATTATTGAAATACTGAGATCCAAAGTCTGATAAATAATATCTCCTTATTTTTCTTTAATCATTGAGCTGTCAAGCAACAAGGAAAAACGTAAACCTGCAAATATTTCAAACTACATTTACTATATATCATCAACCAAGAAGCCCTAATTGGATGTAGCAGCATTCGGTATGCAATGACAAACTCTGGTTTAATTAATTTCTTACTTAAAACTTCGTGTCTTGCATTTACCATAGATATATTGAGCTGTCAACCAACAAGAAAATTTTAAGGCTAAGGTGGCGAATAACTGTTATATTTCAAACTACATTATTTATTACTTTTTCATTGAAAATTTATACACAACCAGGTTACGTTGAGTGTTGGACATATATTTATGTGAATGCTTCCGAAACTAGACAGAACAACTTGTTTCTTGTTTTCTTCCTCATTTAATTGTTTTCTCGACCAAAAAAAGGAAAAATATAAAAAATAAAAACTTTAGGATAATTGGTTTGGATAAGATGAATATATCTCACCTATATATCTTCAATCTTATGTAAGCGATGATCATCAAAAACAATCAATTTGATGAAAAGTGGATAAGTAAAATCTTTGCCTTAATTTGATCCTTTTCTATAAGAATGTAACGAAAACAAACTGATTCTTTCCCTCGTACGTCAACTATAAGACAGTGTCTTATTCATTAATCCACAAAATGTGTAAGAGCAAGGGCAGAGCTAGGGGCGTAAAGGGTTTATCCCAATCCCTTTCGCAGGAAAATTGTGTTTTATATATAAGGTTAAAATTATATTTATATGTAAATAATATATGTTAGATGAATATATACTTTTGGCTCCTTTGTGTGTATATTTTCTTATATTTTGAATTCTTTTAATGAAAATTCTGATTCCGTCACTATATAAGAGATAAGGTTGATATTTTGTAATTCAGCTGGTTTCGTCATGCTCTGGTTTGTAACGGTTTTTATTGTTTATGCTAATATTTTCTTCTCTTTTATTCCTCTTTTCTTATATAGTTCTGTTACGTTTAGCGTAACTGAAAATCATGAAATGATTCTTTTATGTCCACTACAAAGTTATATTACTTGATAAAAACTAGACAGAAGAACGTACAAAATGTTTTTAGGTTTTTCAAATCGAGACTTCAGTCCTTTTCCATTTCTCTTCTGGATTTCATTAATTAGATACATTGATTGTGTTTTAAAAAAAAAAAAATTGTAATGTGTTGTATTAGGTTGTGTTTGCCTTGTATTAATTAGCTATCTGACTTTTGTTTTAGCTAATGCAGTTAGCTGACTTGATAGAATAAAAATTCATTTACAAGAAGTTAAACATGGATTTTTTCTATTAAGTTACGTTGTTTGAATATGGTGTGGAGGGTTTGACATAGTATCTGTATAATCTGTATATTGCTAAATACATGGAAAGAAGCCTCCTCAATAGGAATTGCTAGACAATTACTTTACAAAATTAAAATTATATGAAGTGCGCAGGCAAATTCTGCAAAGGAGAATTTTCTATCTACAAAATTTTGCTAATTAGTAACCAAACTTAGAAGAGAAATACATAATATATAAACTTTCAAAGTCTGTCATGCCATATCTNGATCTTGAAACTAGAAACTCTGGTTTGGAACAAATGAGCGGATAGGCTTGACGAAGTTTAGGAAAAATGCAATAATATAATAATAAAGTTTTGCCGTTCTGTCTTTCGCACGGAAGTCTGTCTGTCTTCATTCCAATCATCGTAGTTCGATCGATCAACTACGCCCATCCAATCTAACCATCTCTCCTGAAGCCCTTTCCCTTCTAGTAGCCCTTCATCGTTATTGAAACATAGGTATATCTTGAAGCCATCTTCTTAGAATTTGAGATTCATTTTATTGTAAAAGTTGGAAAATGCATCTTAATCAATTTGAGTAATCTTAATTAGCTGTTAATTACTGTTTGCGAAAGTTGACTACATTCAAAGGAGAAGCTAATGTTTCGTAGAATTATAAGTCCATAGTTAGCAAGTTATCCGTAACGGTTTGCTTCACGATAACAAAGCTGATCTTGATAGATATCTTGTGTAAGACTTCTATTTTCTTTTTTCTATATAATTTCGGATTAACTTGAACACACCTCGACTAATATTACTTCTTTTTATCCCTACAAATGTGAATTAAAAGTAGTGAATTCGTTTCAGTTAATTCTTCAATTTTCTGCAAAGTTGTATAACTATTAATTCAACGTCCCACATGAAAACCCAGTGGGACAAAATCTAGGCTAAGGGAAAAAGAGTATAGCGCGTATCTTACTCCCCCACATGAAAACATCACTTTATTTCTCAAAGACGGCTCATTCCAATCTTCTGTCTCAACTTCTCAAATATTGAGGTTGGTAATGCCTTAGTGAATATATCGGCCAAATTTTCACATGAACGAATCTGATGAACATTAATTACACTATTTTGTTAAAGATCATGTGTGAAAAAGAACTTTAGTGAAATGTGCTTTGTTCTATCTCCTTTGATGTATCCTCCTTTCAGTTGAGCAATGCAAGCAACATTATCTTCATATAGTGTAGTTGGATTATCTTATTTCATAGGAAAATCACACATTTCCTGAATATGTTGAGTCATTGATCTCAACCAAACACATTCCCGACTAGCTTCATGAATGACTATTATCTCAGCATGATTTGAAGATGTGAAAGCTATTGTTTGTTTCATTGAACGTCATGATATAGTTGTACCTCCATATGTAAATAAATAGCCTGTTTGAGATCGGGCTTTATGTGGATCAAACAAATAACAGGCATCTGCATAGCCGATCATTTCTAACTTGAATTCATTAGAATAAACCAACCCATATCTATATTTCCCCGAAGATATCTAAATATATGCTCACCATTCCAATGCCTTCTTGTCGGAGAGAAGTTGAATCTTGCTAATAAGCTTACTGCAAAAGCAATATCTGGTAAGGTATTATGGCAAGATACATCAGTGCCTCAATTGCACTAAAATATGGAGTTTCATCACCAACGAGCTCTTCAATATTTTCTTGAGGCCAAAATTAATCTTTATTTATGTCAAGCAATTTCACAACCATCGGGGTATTCAATGGATTTGCATTATCCATATAAAATCGCTTTAAAACCTTTTCAATATATGTTGATTGATGGACAAAAATTCCATTTGTTACATGCTCAATTTGTTGGCCAAGACAACATTTTGTCTTACCCAGATCTTTCATTTCAAAATCTTTCTTCAAACACTCTACAACTTTTGGAAGCTCTTTAGAAGTTCCAATGATATTCAAGTCATCAACATACACAGCTATAATGACAAATTCAGATCCAAAAATCTTAATAAAGACACAAGCTAAGGGCAAATAGGGTCATTTTGTATCTTTCCTTTGTCAAATACTCGCTAAGGCGATTGTACCACCTCATCCCTGATTGCTTTAAGTTCCAGAGCTTTTAGTTTAGTTGCAGAGCTAGAAGCTACTATATATAGATAGTGCCCGATTTCTATATCCTGCCTGCGAATCGTTTCATATAAGGAAATCTGAAGCTTTATTGAACAAGTTTCCATGAACTTTTATGTGCTTCAGGAACTTTAAATCCTTCAAAGATTTTCATAAAAATGTCATAGTCCCATGAGCCATATAAGTATATTGTGATAACATCAATCAATTCCATATCAAGTTTTTCATGGACTGCCAGATTTATTAAATACCTGAAGGTAATGGCATGTATCACAGGAGAATATGTCTCCATATAATCAATGTCAGGCCTTTGCAAAAATCGTTGTGCCACAAGTCGTGCTTTATATCTTACGACTTCACTTTTCTCATTTCGTTTTCGCACAAAAACTCATTTGTACACCACTGTCTTGACACCTTCAGGCATTCGAACTATTGATCCGAAAACTTCACGTTTTTTTAGTGAAGCTAATTCCGCTTGAATTGCATTTTTTTTACTTTGGCCAATCATTTCTCTGTCTACATTCATCGTTAGATTTTAGCTCAAGATCCTCATCTTGTTGCATTATCTCAACTGCAACATTATATGCAAACATGTTGTTAACAACAATATTATTTCGGTTCTACCTTTTTCCCATAGAGACATAACTTATTGAGATCTCTTCACTTTCATCATTTCCAGGTACTTGAACCTCCCGTGAGGTCTTATCAATCGTTATGTCTTTATGCTCTTCTTGAAAAATTGTCTCCACGTTATGATCAACTTGATCATTTGCTACTTTCCTTTTTCGGGGATTTTTGGAATTGATTGGCCTACCACATTTAAGGTGTATCCTAGACTCATTTGCATTATCATACTGTTCAACTGTAACATCAACTCAAATTGGAGCATTTGTAGCTAGAATATGCGATTTAATAGCATGCAGAAAGTTAGTAAATACATTTGGTAGTTGATTTGCAACATTTTGCATATAAATGATCTTTTGAACTTCTTGTTCACATTGATTTGTACGAGCATCCAAATGAGATAGAGATAATACATTACAATCTATCTCTTTTTCCAGCTGTTTATTTTCTCCCCCTAATGTTGGAAAAAGTGATTCACCAAAATGACAATCCGTAAATCCCCTATCAAAGGCTCCAGATATTTAATAATAGGAGGATATTCATAACCAACATATACTCCCAACCTTCTTTGGGGACCCATCTATGTGCGTTGTCGTGGAGAAATTAGAACATATACCGCTCATCCAAAAATTCTTAGATGAGAAATGTTTGGCTCCTGGCCAAAAGCCAACTGTAATGGCGAAACTTCATGATAACTCGTTGGCCTTATGCGCATAAGCGTTGCTGCATGCAAAATAGCATGTCCCCACACTGAAATGAGAAGTTTCGTCCTCGTTAGTAATTGTCTAGCTATTAATTGGAGGCGTTTAATCGACGATTCTGCTAGACCATTTTGAGTATAAACATGAGCAACGAGATGCTCACTTTTATACCAGTGGCCATACAATAATCAGTAAAGGCCTGAGATGCAAATTCACCAGCGTTATCAAGACGAATTGTCCTAATAGCATAATCTTGAAATTGTTCTCTTAACCCTATTATTTGGGCCAACGATCTCGCATATACCATATTAAGAGCTTACAATAAGCACACATGTAACCATCTTGTAGATACGTCTATCAAGACCATAAAATACTTAAATGGTCCACATGGAGGGTGTATAAGCCCACATATATCACCTTGTATACGTCCCAGAAATGCAGGGGATTCAATTCCAACTTTAGTTACTGATGGTTTAATCACCAATTTTTCTTGAGAACAAGCAGCACAAGAGAATTTATTAAATTGAAAAATCTTCTTGTTCTTCAGTGTGTGCCTATTTGAATTCTCTATTATTCTGCGCATCATGTTAGAATCGGGATGGCCCTACCGGTCATGTCAAATGATAAAATCATTAGAAGTAGTAAATCTTTTGTTTACTATAGCATGTGATTCAACCACATCAATATTTGTGTGGTACTACCCAGAAGAAAATGTCACGACCCAATTCCATATCAGGCCATGATGGCGTCCAGCACTGTTGCTAGACAAGCCGACAACGAACTAACTTGATAACATTTCCATATTTACTAATTTCCTATGTAGTGATTTTTTCTTAACTTTAAAGATTTGACAAGAGATCGATTTAAATTTATATGTGAAACCAGTGGAAATGTTTATAACCATAAGGATAGAACCTAAAAGCCATAAATCTACTAATACATGCCAGAATCTAGTGTCACAAGTATATGGGCAACTTAGTATGTTATACAAAAGTATGTCTATCCTATTGTCCGAAAAGAAATAGACATAATACAAAACTACAAGAGAGACTTTGGCATGCTGCTCAACGGCTCGGAAAGGATCTCACCATGGAATCTCAACCCAGATCAAGAATGCGTGCCATATGGATATCAAGATGCACCTGCCTCAGATCCTGCACTGTTAAGTGTAGAAGTGTAGTGTGAGTACATAAAACAATATGTACCCAGTAAGTATCCAGTCTAACCTCGAAGAAGTAGTGAGGAGGGGTCGACTTGACACTTACGAAGGCTAATGATAATAAGTCAAAATCATGAATAAGCATGGATTATAATAAATGTACTAAAACTCAACAACAAGAGATGGCAAATATCCTTTTCACATTTATTATTCCAGGAATTAACAGGCACAAATAATGTTGAGGTCGTACGGCCCAAACCAACACTACAATATTTAAATGTGCATTGCTGAGGGTCGAACAACGCGAATCATAGATGCATATATTTCATCTGCCAAGGCACTCGGCTCGCTCCACAATAGAAAAACACTCAAAGAAACACAAGTTTTTTAATAATAGTTAAGTGTTGTAGTTATAACCTTAAATGAGTGAAAACTTATCCCTTTGGAACCTTTATACAATTTATGGAACTACGATTTAAGTACTCTAATTGACAAGTAAAGACACAAATTGTTCTAATATAGCTTGATAGGGGTCCTACACTACCCGGACTTAGCATAAATAGTAGCTACGCACGGACTCTCGTCACTTCATACATATGTGGCCCTCTACAAATAGTCACATACTTTATTTAATTTGCCCCCCGGGAAATTTCCCTCTTACAAGGTTAGAAAAGAGATTTACCTCGTCTCAAGGCTCACTTCCTGACTCTAGAACGTGCTCAAACCTCCGAATTTGGTGCCAAACGACTCGGAACTAGAAAATATTATATAAATTAATTAATCTATGCCCAAAAGTTAATATCCCCACTATTAAAGTGATTACCCAACCCAAAATTCTAGATTCCTAAAATTCACTTCCGGACCCACATGCCCGAATTCCGAAAATTTTCGAAAAAAGTTTTTAATCATAACCTTTGGAACATAAATATATGAATTTTATCAAATACCATAACCATTTTCGTGGTCAAATCTCAATTTTACCCAAAATCTAGGCTTTTCTTCTAAATCCTCGATTTCACCAATTTTCACATGTTAATCTATGCATTTAACTCATGTTGTGTAGAAATTACTTACCTCAAAGTGTTAGGTGAAAACTCCCTTCCAAAAGCTCCAAAAATCACCCGAGAGATGAAGTGAAATGAAATAAATGGCCTAAGTCCCGCATTAAATGAGTTGTGCACAGCTCTTCGATGTCGCATTTTGTGACATCTGGTTAGCAAATGTGAAGGTCGCAAATGCGAAAAAATCATCGCAAATGAGAACTGGGATTTCCCCCTGTCCATGTCGCAAATGCGATAAGGGAATCGCAAATGCGATCAATGGTTGGGTCGCAAATGCGATTGTTTCTCTCGCAATTGCGAGCTAGGCCCAGGACAGGCTTCACTGTAAATGCGAAGCCTTTCTTGGAAATGCGAGACTCTCAAATACGAACATATTCTCGCATTTTTGAGACCTGCAGCAGCTGCCAAGACCACCAGAAAACTGGAGTGTTTTCAACTCCTTTCACACGTCTGAAGCTCACTCGAGCCCTCAGGGCTGTCACACCTCCTTTTTCCCGAAAGGGGGATAAGGGAGTTTTTCCAATTTAAGTGGCATTTGTCACGCCCCAAAATTTGAGGGACGGGACCGGCGCCTAACCGAATGAACCCGGTCAAGCGAACCTGATTTGCCTTTCCTACCCAACGTGTTTCCCCGTGTTTATAACATACATTATTCATATGAAATAGCAAGAGAAAAATCAAAAACGTGGATTCACAACATAAAGTCCATTTTTCCTCTTTAAAACATTTTCAACGTTTAATCTTCCCAAAACATACATTCTGAAATACAACACTCCCGATACGAAATCGTGATTACGAACGAGTACAAAGACTACCCAAAATATATATATATATACAACCCACATAATGTCCACAGAGCCTCTAAGATTACAAGCAGTATACATAGTCTTGCCGACAACAAGTCCCCGACAATACCTCAAAAGAAGACGACAGAAACTAAATGAGTCAATCATGAGCTACACACGGCCCCGAGGAGAAGTGGGGCTCACCAAGACTGCTGAAGATATGGAGGGAAGGCACCACTATCAGCGATCGGAGCTACCTGCTATAAAACCACCTACATCCATATAGAAGATGTAGCGCCCCCGGCAAAAGGGACGTTAGTACCATTGAATAGTACTAGTATGTATAAACAAACCTACTCCAGATTGGATAAGCAACATCAGTTAAACATGAACAGAGGCATCATAAAACAGTACACTGAAACATAGAAAATCATTACAAGAATTACCACATCCCATATCCCGATTTTCCATCTTTTGGTTAATGTACTTCTAAGTTTCGTCTTGTTATTATTATTATTGATCCACCGTGTCGTTGTCACATGATCTCTGTCCGATCGGCTAAACCATACTAGGTGAGGTCCGAATTTCAATCACATCACATATAACCACCGTGGCTTGTTCTCACGGAGTCCGATCTCTGCCAGAACCGGCTAGGCTAACACCGTGGCTCGTGCACAGCACATAGAGTCCGATCTCTGCCCGATCGGCTAGGCCATCTCAATTGAAAATAGTGAGGACTATAATCATCATCAAATCATAATCATATCGCAATATCATGTCATCCATGTGTACGCCATAGAGTCCGATCCCAGCCATATCGGATAGGCCTTCTTACCCCTAGGACATTCTCCTGGTCCATTTATGGATATTTTAGATCACTTACATCATTTTTAACCTTTTTGATCCCAACAAATATAGTTCTTTGATTCATCTTTCATATGATTAGAATCCTTTGATTCATATTTCACAACAAATCATCCTTTAATACATATTCCATAACCATCTAATCCATTAATTCATGTTTCATATCAATTCAACCTCTTGATTCGTATTTCATATCATTACCATCTCTTTACTCACATTTCATATCATAACAGCTTTTTGATTCATATTTCATACCATTCCAATATTTCACATTTACCACACCCATCATATACAAGGATCGCACACATAGTAGAAGAAGGAACATAATGATCACAACTCATATACTCAAGTAGCACAACGATATGGTAATAGCATGGGACGACATAGAAGAAAGAATTTCTCAATTAGGCACATAGAACACATAAATTCCATAGATATCCAACAAGATAATCATACCTGGAAAGTGAACACGATGGGTTTATCCTATGAGGATTAGAGTTAGTCATACATACCTCGAGTTGGAATTTCCCTTTAATTTCTATCCCAAATCACCGGACCTTCTAACGCCTTTAATCTAATTTACAATGTGACACATTCAAACTTAGAGTTAGGAACCTTGAACTCATTTGGGCATTTTATCAAATACTATGTGGTCCTTTAGATTAACTAGCCCATTTTTAGTGAAAGATTGCCCTAGATTACTCCTTTTACTAGATTATGGTAGATTATTCACATGCATGCAAGGTATTAACCCTCATCTTCAAGAACCAACCTATGTGTGTTCTATTCTAACTAAAATCTGAAAATTTGGGGAAATGGGGTGGAGGCTTACCTCTTATGGTAAAGAATATGATGACTACTTGATTAATTCTAGGCCTGAGTAGAGATAGAGGACCAACTTGGGGAAGATGGGAACTTCTCTCACTAGAACCCACTCTCACTTCTCTCTATTTTGATCAGATAGTCGATAAAAATAAAGGGGAAGGGTGTTTTATTAAACTGGGTGTTGGGTTTTAAAATTAAAAATTAGAAGCCCCGAAGCAGGTATACGGTCAGGAATGCGGACCGCATACCTGTCGCATAAGCGGCCTTCAGCTGGGCCAAAAAGAGAAGCATACTGCCCAGGTATACGACTACTATGTAGTCCGCATACCTGTTTTGCGATCCATAGTGCGTCGCATAACTCCCTCCGCAAAAATAGAGGTGCAAGAGTGCGACAACTATGTGGCCCGCATTCGTGAAATGCGATCGCATTATGGGTCTCATAGCTGTCCTTAAAATGGACAGCAACTGCTCAGGTATGCGACCATTATGCGGTCCGCATACTTGATCTGCGATCGCATAGTAGACAGCAGACCCGCGCAATTCTGGAAAGTTTTATCTTTTAAGTCCTGGGGTACTTTTTACTCCAAAAGGGTCCGTTTTAAGATTTAATACTGATATAACAATATCGGGACCTACCCGGGCATAATTTTTAGTCAAGAAAATTTACGGGTCTTTACAGCATTATTCGAATTGAGATTATATAATTTATTTAAGAGTCTCCACTTGGAATTATTTATTTACAGTGTCCTGGATCATCATTTATTTAGAATCCCAAATCGAGGAAATTTTTTATTTGACTCCATTAAAAGTCTGCGAGACCAGAAGACCGAGTAAGGAATTTTGTTAATCCGGGAGAAGGTGTTAGGCACTCCCGAATTTCGTGGTTCTAGCACGGTCGCTTAGCAATTTATACTTGTCTTAAATTGTTTAATTACTCATTTTAGGACCTATGTTAATTTACCGCTTACTGCTTTTAATTATTCGATTATTCGTATTTAAAGAACTATCTTAAGATGAGTTTCCCGCAAGTATACTCGTTTAGTTTTGGTATGTCAAAAATCATGTCACACGTACGTGTACTTAGTTTATTTAAGAAAAAGATTGGTCAAAGTTGGGCGAACGCGTTGTTTAACCAAAGAATTAGACCCTTTGACTCAAGATTATTTTTAAGATGTATACGGGTTACTGATAATCAAGGTAATGGAGAAAAATGAATAATAGACAATATTGCAGAAATATAGAATATCGAAGTTGATTGTATTTGAGAATCAGATGCCTTTACAGGCTGTATTCCCCTCCCTTATATAGGAGATTCTTATAACGTACAACTCTTGCTATGGTTACTCATTAATGACTAATTATCATATTAATGAGGCGTTACAAAGGATAACGGTAATTGGGGTTCGGTTACATAACGCTTGAGTAATCAATTATGGGTCCTTGAATCTGCCCGTAGCTTTGTCTAGATTCATTCTGACCGTGCCTCTTTCCCATTTTGATCAAGTTGAGTTTCCCGT
>ML417910.1:80493-100458 GCA_005239525.1 Nicotiana knightiana | reverse complement strand
AACTGTTTTAAATATTCTTGGTATAACATGTTAAGAGATTTGCTTAAAAAGTTGTGTACATGACTGCAGTGTGATTGCTCGAGGACGAGCAAATAGGATGATTAGGCAAGCATTCCAACCAATCTAAAGCCTTACCCCTTAGTGAGAAGGGAAAAAACCTTAATTGCAATACATCTTCCGAAACATTTATTTGTTGCTTCCACAACACGTGTCCACAAAACCTTTCAAATGCTTGTAAGAATTTTAACTCGTCTCCCCAGTGAAATAACCTCGTTGCTCAAGAAAAGTGAGCATCACATTGATAATTTAGAAGTTCCGCACCCTAATACTAGGGGAGGACTATATTCATTGAGAACTGATGTTGCACCGCTTGTGGTTGTGATGGTGGTGGAGGTGGGGGAGGTGGAGGCACATTGTCTTGTTTCCCACGGCCTAGGAGGTTTTGTTATGGAACTTGTGGCATTTCTTCAAGTTGTTCCTATTTTCCATCAATCTCTCCCAATGGTGTGTTTCCAAGCTCGTTGTTCGCCATTTGGAACCTACAATCACTTCAACCAGTTAGAATCACGAAACTAAAAGAATGTACTTCAAGAAATAAACTCAAGTATATAGCTAACACTGAAAACTCCCCGTCAACGGCACCAAAAATTGATCATGTCCAATTCACACCCCAATTAAGGGAATATTAAATGATCGCTACAGTAATAAACCCAATGCGAATCGGGGTCGAATCCACAAGAAGTTTAAATTGCATGTTAAGGTAAATACTCAAGAAAGAAACTCAAAATAACTAGATTTGACTTCCGAACAAAAGTGTGTATCAATTTTGCTAAATTAAACTACTAATGATTTTAACTAAGTAAGCAAACAAGTATTAACTTAAATGTTTTTCAAGTTTTGTCAAATAGAAGAAAGCCTAGGGTTGTAACTTTAACATAGGTGTAAACCTAATCGGTAGTGTAAATATATGCCTGCTTGGAAGATCGGGGTTTGTTATGACTCTTAATACACAAGTACTCACTCAATACCTCTCGGTTAAAGAATGATTATGCCCAAATTGGCTCTCTCAAGTCCAAATGGATATCAGTGGAAGTAATCGAATATGAGTCCAAGATTATCCCTATCTCTAGTTCAAATTCATTAATTAAACTAATTGATACTCCAACTAGTTTAATTTCTTGGTAGCCAAGTTTTTCTAGACTAAATTCCTCTTTCTCAAGTAATAACAAAGTCACATAGGCATAAATCAATATTTGCAATAATTAATTCTAACTTTAAAGCATAAACAAAGCTAAATAACAATTACACAATCAATAGTAAGTATTAATATTAAACACCCATAAATTTTAGACACTAGGGTTGGATCATAACCCTAGATAAAAAGCTAGCTACTCATGGCAATGAACATAGAAAGATAAAAGAAGAAGATATGAAAGTCATAAAGCTAAAATAAAATGGAAAAATAATTAATCCTCTCTAATTGTAGCTAAAAGTTTCCCAAAATAGCTAAGAATAATTATCAGCTGCTGTTATACAAAAAGATACCCTGAAAAAAAAATACATGTCTATTTATAGTGCTCCAAAATTTCGGACGAAAATACCCTTTGGAGGGTTCTGCGGCCGCACTTTAACTTTTGTGGTCCGTACTTTACTGGGTTAATGTTGGGGGTGCTTTCAGTTGGAAGAGTTCTGCTGCAGCACTTTAGCTTCTGGGGCCGCACATGAATTGTTGTGTGCCGCATTTGAGGAGGCTTCAGACTTGTTCGATTTCACATTCTCTAATCTTTCAGGCTTTTTCAGTGCAAACCTGTTTTCCGAGCCAAGTGCGATCGCACATTTTTAGTCTACGGATCGCACTTCTGCTAAAAATCCCTGAAGCTCCAGTTCTTCTTGTACGGCTGCATTTCATCTTCAGCGGACTGCACTAGCTTTTGCTGCTACAAATGGATATATGTGGACCGCACATTTCTTAACATTTCTCCTTTTTGCTAAACTTGGCTAGATCACCTCATTTTCGAGTTATTTTTCTTCATTTAGCTCACATTCTCCAGCACACCTACAATTCAACCATTTCCATCAGATTTGGAGATAATAATCATTATTTATGGACTAAGAACTAAAGCAAGAACGTTATAATAAGTGGTTAAAATTCACACTTATCAGGTTTTTTGGTAGAAATTTAGGATTTTGTATTTTAGAGATTTGGGCCTAGATTTGAGGTCGAATCTCGAAACATATCACATATTTGGACTCGCGATGAATGGGTAGTTGAGATTTAGTCTTAATTTTGGATTTCGACCATGTGGGACTGAATTGATTTTTTGTTGACTTTTCGAAATATGATAAAGATCAAATCTGTCATGCCCGAAACCATGGCCTAGGCGTAACATGGCACTCGGTGCCTGAATACATGTGACTGAGCGAACCAACTGTATGGTTGGATCAACATGTTGTATAACTGTAAGCTAGATATAAATATACAACATGATGATCTGCTAAAGAGTTTGACCGAAATATCATAGATGCGGAAAATACTGAAAAAGTCTGCAAGTATAAACGAGTAGCCGACAAGGCTAACACATAAAAGCCTGCTAACATCTGACTGACTGAACTATAGTCTACGAAGCCTCTTAAGAATACTGAAATGCTAATTTTTTTACCGAGAGAAGGTCCCTGGTATACCTTACTAACTGAAAGTACTATAATGACCGAAAAAGGGAGGATAACGCCCCGAAAGCCTGGGGCTCACCAACAGCTGATACGAGATGTCCTAGCGAGAAGAGTTGTCAACCTGTAAATCGTTACTTGCATCGCGAGATGCAAGCCTCGGGCAAAAAGGGGCGTCACTACATTTGAATTGCACTGGTATGTAAAACAACTTAAGGAAAGAACTATAAATACTGAAACTGATAACTGATAACTGAACTAAACATAGGAAGTAAGGTTACGAATACTCCCTCTTCTGAATGATGAACAACATGTTTATCTGATAAACTACGGCCTCAGGCCCAATATATATATATATATATATGTATGTATGTATGTATATATATGTATGTATGTGTGTGTGTGTGTGTGCGCACAAGCTACGAACTCGGGCCCAAGTATATGTATACATACCTACAGCCTCAGGCCCAATGATGCATAAACCATAAACTACAGCCTCAGGACCAAATACAGGTGTTCAACATTCAGGAACTTAGAATCAGGAACTGAGAATCATACTGAAATACATGATGCTGAAATACTAAACCATATTGAGTTACATGATACCGGAATAATGAACAGGACTAGACTGAGATATGTACTCATAATAAGTTGATTTGTCATAACTGAAACTCATAGAATATCGAATGATTATGAAACTATGCCATCTAGAGAATAGAGGTTCTACTACTGTTCATGGAACTAGGCATAATTACTTTCTGAGGAAACTAGTAATAGTCATAATGAATGGGACGTAGGGAGAATCATAGACATTCCCAAACGTAAAGAGTTAGCCTTACATACCTTAACTTCCTGCTCTTGAGCGTAATACAACATTTGTGAACTCTTTCAACTTTAATCTATAGCAATACAAGTCAAAGGGATTCCATATTAGCTATGATACTCATGTTTTGGTAACATAAGAATTTTATCAAACACTTGGTGGGAATAAAAGCTTCATAGTCCTGATTAATGGTGTCTCTACACACAATACCCCTTTCTCTTGCTCCTACATAAATTCTAAAGTCTCAAATGGTTATAATCAACATTATTCTTTATCACCCATAAGGTAAACAACATCCTTAACCAATAATCAACAATCAAAACACCAAACCTATAACCGTTCATGGTTTTCTATCAAACCCATCAACTTATATCTCATGAACTAGGGTCTATAATTATTAAACCAATCTTAGAAGCAATTAGAGGGTGAAGACATTACCTCTTTGAAGTTCAATCCCCTTGAATTCGAGTTCTAGGGTTCCTTCTCTAACCATTGATGTCCCAATCGAATATCTAATGATATGGAGGGTTTACCCATGTTAATAAGATGTTGGAAAATTAAAATTAACTTAGAATCACCATTAAAACTTACCTTGGGTGGTGGAGGGACCCTTAAGGAGTTAGGTTTTTGAGAGATTTCCTTTCTAGAGCAAGTGTTTATGTTTTGGGGATGTGAGGGATGAAGTAGGGCTTTAAAAATGACTCTCCAAGTACGCCCCCATGCACCTGTAGGCCTGATCGCTCACCTGTTCGCGCAAAATGGCAGGAACACTGCCACATGTGCGCGATCATGCTCGAGGCATGCTCGGGGTGCGCATTTTGCACACTGTTCTGTAAAATACACATAACTTTTTGCATAGAGATCTGTTTGGGTTCCACAATATATTGTTGGAAATATATTTCAAAGGCCTACAACTTTTATGTTTTGCATTTTCCCAAATACCTACAAGGTTTTCACTAAACCTCCTGCAAGACTGACCTTTTGTAAACTTCATAGATTTTATCGAATCTTGTATACCTCACTCTTCGTCTTGATTCTAAATTAACTATTTCCACCCATACTCATAATAATAGAACTTCACATGTCCTAAATATAACCTTAATACTCATTTAACACATTCATACCTAAGCCGAATTTACAGGGTGTTACATTATCTCCCCCTTGGACTCATTCTTCCTCGAATGATGGTCATGGCTGCAACTACGACTATCTATGGACATTAAACGGGTGTGATGGGGGATATGCGAATACTGAAATATCTTGAATACATGTATATCAAACTGAACGAGTATGTGATCAATAAATACTAAGCTGAGTGAATGCTGAAGGA
The DNA here is from genome assembly GCA_005239525.1 of Nicotiana knightiana. Lineage (NCBI taxonomy): Eukaryota > Viridiplantae > Streptophyta > Magnoliopsida > Solanales > Solanaceae > Nicotiana > Nicotiana knightiana. Next base: position 95,638 of record ML417910.1, on the reverse strand, counting down.
CATGAAGATTATAATATAAGGCCTGAATGGAAAAGTTAATTACCTTCCACATTTTCCGTTTGCTCTTCAAAGAGATGGGGATATCTGGACTTCATGTCCTCTTCGGCTTTCCATGTAGGCTCTTCAACCTTTTGATTCCTCCAAAGCACTTTTACTGAAGCAATTTCCTTAGTTGTGAGCTTGCGGATTTGACGATCAAGAATAGCCATTGGACTTTCTTCGTAAGACAAGTTGTCTTTAACCCGTACAATCTCCGTACGCACCACAAGTGACGGGTCTCCGATGAATTTCTTCAACATGGACACATGAAACACTGGGTGTACACCAGCTAATTCTTGTGGCAATTCTAACTCATAAGCCACCTGCCCGATCCTTCGCAGGATTCTATATGGCCCAGTATAGCGGGGACTAAGCTTCCCCTTCTTCCCAAATCTCATAACACCTTTCATAGGCGAAACTTTCAGAAACACCCAGTCATCAACTAGGAACTCTAAGTCTCTACGCTGCACGTCCGAGTAGGACTTTTGGCGACCTTGAGCCATTTTCAAATGTTTTTGTATCAAGTTGACTTTTTCCATAGCCTGATAGACCAAATCGGGTCCTAGAAACTCTGCTTCTCCAACTTCACACCAACCAATTGGTGATCTACACTTTCGCCCATACAGAGCCTCGTACGGTGACATCCTGATACTAGAGTGATAGTTGTTATTATAAGCAAACTCAATGAGAGGTATATGATCGTCCCAATTACCTTTAAAATCGATAACACATGCCCTCAACATATCATCAAGAGTCTGAATGGTGCGTTCCACCTGGCCATCTGTCTGAGGATAAAAATCGGTGCTGAGGTTCACCCTTGTGCCCAATCCCTTTTGAAAGGATTTCCAAAAGTTCACTGTGAACTGAGCACCACGATCTGAGATGATGGACAAAGGAGTCCCATGCAATCGGAAGATTTCTTTGATATACAACTTGGCATAATCCTCGGTCGAATCTGTAGTCTTCACTGTCAAGAAGTGAGATGACTTGGTAAGTCGTCCTACAATCACCCAAATCGAATCATGCTTCCGAAATGAGCGAGGTAGACCTGTTATGAAGTCCACGTTTATCATCTCCCATTTCCAAACGGGAATTTCTATACTTTGAGTTAATCCACCAGGTCTCTGGTGTTCGACTTTCACCTGCTGACAATTTGGACACTTAGCCACGAAGTCTGCTATATTTTTTTTCATATCGTTCCACCAATACGCTTCCTTAAGATCATGATACATCTTGGTGGAACCTGGGTGAATGGAATACCTAGAATTGTGGGCTTCTGACATAATCCGCTCTCTAAGCCCATCTATATCTGGAATGCATAGTCTGCCTCTGTACCTCAAAGTACCATCATCTCCCCCTTGTTCAAAAGTCGTAGTCTTGTGTTTGTGAATTCCCTCCTTCCGCTGCAATAAGTAGGGATCACTGAACTGTTTTTCCTTCACTTCGTCTACTAAGGAGGATTCATTCCTGTTATGAAGAACAATGCCACCATCTTTGGAGTCTAAAAGTAGAACTCCCATACTTGCTACGCGGTGGACTTCCTTCATCATAGTTCGCTTGTCTGCCTCAACATGAGCTAAGCTTCCCATAGAACGCCGACTGAGGGTATCTTTCCCCGGATGATAGAGGATATCAACATCATAATATTTAAGTAATTCGAGCCACCTCCTCCGAAGTAGATTCAATTCTCTTTGCTTGAAGATATACTGGAGACTCTTGTGATCTGTAAAAATGTCAACATGCACCCCATACAAATAATGGCGCCAGATCTTAAGTGCAAATACCACAGCTACTAATTCAAGATCATGATTTAGATAATTCTTTTCATGAGCCTTGGGTTGTCTCGATGCGTAGGCTATGAATTTTCCATGCTGCATTAATACACACCCAAGGCCAACCCCTGAAGCATCACAATAAGCAATGAACCCTTCGGTTCCTTCCGGTAGCGTCATGACTGGAGCTGAGGTCAACATCTCCTTTAATTCCTCAAAACTTTTCTCGCAAGAGTCCGACCATTGAAACTTGACTTTCTTCGGAGTTAATCTAGTCACAGGGGACGATATAGAAGAAAATCCCTCTACGAAACGCCTATAATAGCTTGCTAGACCCAAGAAACTTCTTATATCGGATACTGAGGTGGGTCTAGGCCAATTCTTCACTGCCTCTATTTTATGAAAGTTCACCTTCACGCCTTCCCCTGAGATGACATGGCCCAAAAATGCTACTAATTTCAACCAGAATTCACACTTAGAAAATTTCGCCTATAGCTTGTGATCCTACAGTGTCTGCAACAAAATTCTGAGATGTTCTGCATGGTCAGTCTCGCTACGGGAATAAATCAAGATGTCATCAATAAACACAATAACGAACAGATCAAGATAGGGCTTGAAGACCCTATTCATAAGGTCCATGAAAGCTTCTAGTGCATTCGTCAAACCAAATGACATTACCAAAAATTTGAAATGCCCATACCGAGTCCTGAAAGCTGTTTTGGAATATCGACTTCCTTAACCTTCAACTGATGGTATCCCGATCTGAGGTCAATCTTGGAATAACACTGGGCACCCTGAAGTTGATCGAATAAGTCATCTATTCTGGGAAGAGGGTATTTTTTTTATGGTGACTTTATTCAGCTGACAATAGTCAATGCACATGCGCAAAGACCCATCCTTCTTTCGGACAAACAGGACTGGTGCGCCCCAAGATGAGACACTTGGCCTTATGAATCCTTATCTAGAAGATCTTTCAACTGGACTTTCATCTCTTTCAACTCTGCTGGAGCCATTCTATAAGGTGGAATAGATATAGTCTTAGTGCCGGGGAGTAGATCAATTCCAAAGTCAATCTCCCTATCGAGAGGGACTCCGGGAAGATCTTCGGGGAACATTTCTGGGAACTCATTTACAATTGGTACCGACTGGAGAGTGGGAATCTAAGCATCTGCATCCTTAACTCGAACCGGGTGATAGATATACCTTTTGGAGATTATCTTTCTGGCTTTAAGATAGGAAATAAACCTACCCCTAGGTGTTACTGCATCACCCTTCCATTCTAAAACTGGTTAACCGGGAAATTCAAAACTTACTACTTTGGTTCTACAACCCATTGTGGCATAACAAGACTCTAACCAATCCATGCACATGATCACATCGAAGTCTACCATCTACAATTCTACTAAGTCTGCTACAGTAAGACGATGATACACTTTAACTAGACATCCCCTATAGATACATCTAGCTATAACTAATTCTCCAACTGGAGTGGATACTTCAAAAGGTTCACACAATTTTTCTATTTCTATCCCAAATTTCTTAGCAATATATAAAGTTACATAAGATAGGGTGGATCTCGGATCTATAAGAGCATAGACATCAAAAGTGAATATTGTTAGCATACCTGTGACAACATCTCCCCGAGCCTCCATATCCTGATGGTCTGCCAGGGATACAAGCGGTTTCGACCACCGCCTGCATTACTAGACTTTGCTGCACCACTCCCTTGCTGGGCCTGAGAGTTATGAGGGGCTACTGAATTAGTGGACGGAGCTACATTGTCTACATTATTCTACCTTGCTGATGGACAGTCCCTCAAGAAGTGGCCTTGCTGACCGCACCCAAAGCAACCATTTGTGCCCAAACGACACACCCCTGGATGCTTCTTACCACACGTGTTGCAAGTAGGGTACTCAAGGCCTCTATTGCCCACACTAGTCTATGACTGTGAGCCTGCTGCTCTAAAATTTTGGCTTTTCTTATTAAACTTGGACCTCTGAACTAGTGCACTAGCTGAAGATGGAACAGGTCCTGATTTTGATTTCTTGAAGAACTAGCGATTGCCTCCTGCCTGAGATCCCCCATGGCTGAAATTTCCTGCAGACTTAGCTTTCTTACTGAATTACCTGTCCTTCTCTCTGTGTAGCCACTCTTCTTCCTTCATTATTCTGAGAAGCTATATTAGCATTAGCAAACAAGTCATCTGAAAGCCCCAAAACAAACCGCCTAACTCTGGCCCTCATATGACGTACCATTTCCGGAGCATACCTAGCCAGAGAGACAAACTTGAGGTAGTACTCATTCACACTCATATCATTCTGTTTGAGTCTCTCAAACTCCAAAGCCTTAGCTTCCAAGACCTCAATGGGTAGAAAATGCTCAAGAAACGCATCTGCAAACTCCTTCCAAGTTGTAGAAGCTGCATCCTCCCCTCGGGACTCTTCCCATGTTTCCTACCAAGTGTTGGAAACATCCTTCACTTGATATGCAGCAAGCTCTACCGCCGCAGTGTCTGTAGCATCCATCACTCGAAATATCTTCTGAACCTCATCAATAAAGTTTTGTGGATCCTCATCTTTTTTTGACCCTGTGAAGACTGGAGGTTTCATGTTGAGGAATTCCTTGAACCTGGAACTGCCTGTCTCATGAACAACACTTTTTCCCTGCATTTAAGCCTGAGTAGCAACAATTTGGGTGAGCAACTAGATAGCTCCCCTGACACCCATGTCTGATGCACTGGACACTGAGCTCGATGCAACCCCCTGGGCCATAATGTCCTCTTCTTGGGAAGCATTAGTCGTATCCCCCTGGCTAGTAGATGAGGCCCTCCTGTTGTACTTTATTTTTTTCAGGCATTTTTCTGAAATACACAATTTTGCACGAGTTAGAAAGATTCCAGAAAGAATAGCTCTAACTGCACGATCTAAAGTACGAAATAAATGGAACAATCCTATCTGTCTTGCTGGTCAACTATTTATACGTGTGGCGCGCACACACACATAAAAGGGACCCCACTGGACACGGCTTCATAGACTCCCTACGACTCTTGAACCTAGGCTCTAATACCAAGCTTTGTCACGCCCCGAACCATGGCCTGGGCGTAACACGGCACTCGGTGCCTGACTACATGTGACCGAGTGAACCAACTGTATGGCTGGATCAACATGTTGTATAACTGTAAGCTAGATATAAATATACAATATGATGATCTTCTAAAGAGTCTGACTAAAATATCATAGATGCGGAAAATACTGAAAAGTCTGCAAGTATAAACGAGTAGTCGACAAGGCTAACACATAAAAGTCTGCTAAAATCTGACTGACTGAACTATAGTCCACGAAGACTCTAAAGAATACTGAGATGCTAACTGTTTACTGAGACAAGGTCCCCGATATACCTTATTAACTAAAAGTACTATAATGACTAAAAAGGGAGGGATAACGCCTCGAAAGACTGGGGCTCACCAACAACTGATACAAGATGTCCTAGCGAGAAGAGTCGTCAACCTGTAAATCGTTACCTGCATCATGAGATGCAGGCCCCGGGCAAAATGGGACGTCAGTACATTTGAATTGCACTGGTATGTAAAAAAACTGAAGGAAAGAACTATAAATACTGAAACTGATAACTGATAACTGATAACTGAACTAAACATAGGAAGTAAGGTTACGAATACTCCCTCTTCTAAATGATGAACAACCTGTTTATCTGATAAACTACGGTCTCAGGCCCAATATATATATATATGTGTGTATGTGCGTGTGTGTGTGTGTGTGTGTGTGCGCACGCGCGCGCACAAGCTACGAACTCGGGCCCAAGTAGACGTATACATAACTACAGCCTCAGGCCCAATGATGCATAAAGCATAAACTATGGCCTCAGACCCAAATACAGGTGTTCAACATTTAGGAACTTAGAATTAGGAACTGAGAATCATACTAACATACATTATGCTGAAATACTGAACCATACTGAGTTACATGATACCGGAATAATGAATAGGACTAGACTGAGATATGTACTCATAATAAGTTGATTTGTCATAACTGAAACTCATAAAATATCGAATGATTATGAAACTATGCCATCTAGAGAATAGAAGTTCTATTACTATTCATGGAACTAGGCATAATTACTTTCTGAGGAAACTAGTAATAGTCATAATGAATAGGACGTAGGGAGAATCATAGACATTCCCAAACATAAAGAGTTAGCCTCACAAATCTTAACTTCCTGTTCTTGAGTGTATTACAACGTTTGTGAACCCTTTTAACTTTAATCTATAGCAATCAAGTCAAAAGGATTCCATATTAGTTATGATACTCATGTTTTGGTAATATAAGCATTTTATCAAACACTTGGTGGGAATAAAAGCTTCATAGTCCTTATAAATGGTGTCTCTACACCCAATACCACATTCTCTTGCTCCTAGATAAATTCTAAAGTCTCAAATGGTTATAATCAACATTATTCTTTATCACCCATAAGGTAAACAACACCCTTAACCAATAATCAACAATCAAAACACCAAACCTATAACCGGTCATGCTTTTCTATCAAACCCATCAACTCATATCTCATGAACTAGGGTCTATAGTTATTAAACCAATGTTAGAAGCAATTATAGGGTGAAGAAATTACCTCTTTGAAGTTCAATCCCCTTGAATTCGAGTTCTAGAGTTCCTTCTCTCAACAATGATGTCCCAATCGAATATCTAATGATATGGAGAGTTTACCCATGTTAATAAGATGTTGAAAAATTAAAATTAACTTAGAATCACCATTAGAACTTACCTTGGGTGGTGAAGGGACCCTTAAGGAGTTAGGTTTTTGAGAGATTTCCTTTCTAGAGCAAGTTTTTATGTTTTGAGGATGTGGAGGATGAATTAGGGCTTTAAAAATGACTCTCCAAGTGCACCCCCTGCACCTATAGGCCTGACTGCACACCTGACCGTGCAAAATGGCAGGAACACTGCCACATGTGCGCGGCCGCGCTCGGCGCGCTTATATTGCACATTGTTCTGTAAAATGCACATAAACTTTTCCACAGAGATTTGTTTAGGTTCCACAATATATAGTTGGAAATATATTTCAAAGGACTACAACTTTCATGTTTTGCGTTTTCACAAATACCTTACACGTTTTTCACTAAAACTCCTGCAAGACTGACCTTTTGTAAATTTTGTAGATTTTATCGAATCTTGTATACCTCACTCTTCGTCTTGATTCTAAAATAACTATTTCAACCCATACTCATAATAATAGAACTTTACATGTGAAAAATATAACCTCACTACTCATTTAACACATTCATACCTAAGCAGAATTTACGGGGTGTTACAAAATCTTTTTGGTTACTAGGGTAGTTCCTAAAGCTTGTTTTGACTTGTTTGAGTAATATTTGACTAGATACGGATAGTTTGGAGGCTTGTTCAAAATGGAAAGCTTTGTTGGATTATTGAATTATGCCGGAAAGAGGTAAGTATCTTCGTTAATCTTGATTTGAGGGAATTAGGATGTAATTATGTCTAATTTCTATGTGCTCTATGTGTTGGCCCATTGTATATACAAGGTGACAAGTGTATATGCATTTTTCATGGGTTAAGCATGCGGGTAAAACTAGTTTTATTTATGTCATGTTTCTTTATGTATTGTGTCTTTCATGATCTAAATAGATTGTGAAACTCTTTGATTTGTTCTTATTCATGTTAATAACTATGTTGAGCTTGTTGAGTGATTGGGCATTAAATTATTGAATTATTGATTTGGCTACTGCTGCAAAAGTGATGGTAAATTCTCAAATGGCAAGCTATGTCCAATCGCTCTTCTTGATATTGTTTGTGCTTCCCACCTTGCTTGGTATTGTTTTACATGTTTATTCTTGGTGAGGAAGAGTGAGTTGCACGAAGGGTGCTACCGTGTTTGTTAGAAGGGTTATTGTGCACGAAGGGTGTTATCGTGCTCGAGAGGATATGTATGAAGAGTGTTTTCATGCTTGAAATTATATTTTGTGTGTGAGAATGAGAGTAAAAGCATGAGGGGTGATGCCATAACGTTTGTAGATATTGCTTTTATTTTTTTAATTTTACTATGCAGATTAAGGACTTGGTTATGTTGTGTCGTGGTTATTTTGGAATGCTTGTTGGGGGTGCTTGTAGAATCATAAATTGTAGTTTACTTTAGTTGTATCTTTTCTTATTTTCTCGTTCTATACCTCCTTACTTTTAGCCTTGTTATCTCTCTCACATGCTATTTATCTTGTCATCTTACTTGCTATTTTACTCGTTATCTTGTCTCGTTATTTCTTGTTACTTAATTATACATGCTTATATGTAAATGTCTTGTCTTGGCCTTGTCAGGGTTAGGCTCAATACTTACAGAATATATTGGGTTGGTTGTACTCATAATACACTTCTTTACTTCTTCTGCAGATTTTGGTGCTGGTTTCGGTGGTACTCAAAGAGCAAACTAGCTAGCTGGCGAAGGAGACCGATGTTAGTGCTGCACTCTCATTCTCAAGACTTGGAGTCTCATGTCTCATAATCATATTAGTATTTATTTATTTCGTATAGTGTAATATTATTCCAAACATTGTATTTTGTTATATCTGTAGATGCTTATGTACTCAGTGACTCCAGTTTCTGGGAGATGTTAGATGGTGGGGGGTTTCAGACTTGATCTAATTCTTCTTAATTCTATCTTTTATTTATAGTATCATGTGTTACGTTTCACATTGCCTTTATTATTTCTATGTTGGCTTGCCTAGCAAGTCGTTAGCCGCCATCACGATCCCTTTTGGTTTGAAATATGGGTCGTGACATTGTTTCTATTTGAGTTGTTCCTCTTTTGCGGTGGCTTTCTCGTTGGGTTTTATTTCTTGCGGTCTTCATAGTTGTAGACGTTCCATCGCTCTGTGTGATTATAAGCTTGATTTTGGTTTAGATCTCTCTATAACTACAAATTTGGCCAACGAGTTTGGGGAACTTTCCCTCCCGCAATTTTGGTTTAAAATTTGTGAATTTGGATTGAAGAAAAGAAAAACTCAAAGAACCTATTGTTGAACAAGAAAGGCTGAAGGGATGGGTCGGGTAATGGTCGGATTATGAGCATGCTTTAATTAAAGCAAGTAGATAAAAGGGAAAATTTCACATTAGAACAACTGAGCTCCCTGCTTTTTAATTTTATAACCCATATTCCAATTTACAATCAACTAGTCCAAAAATGATAGGCTAAAACTCAACATCCAACTCCAATAGGTTCTCAAAATTACTATTTAATTTTTAAAAAAAGATTCTTCAAGCATTTAAGTTAATATTCGAATCAGTAACTGTGACTTAAATATTAGTTCAACAAACAAAATCTATTTGGGTGGTGAAAATTAGATTTTTAACAAGCTTAAATATGTGGGTTTAAATTCCGAATTTGATTTTGTGACAAATTTGGAGCGGGTGTTATTTAGACATGTTAGAAATAGTATAAGGAGGTTGTATATAAAATTTGAAGTCATTTCATGGAGATTTGGACTGGTTTTGAACAAGAATTGCAACTGAAAATCGTGGAAGAAGTTTGTCTACATACGCTTGTATAAATGTGTATAAAAGTGTATAATGTGTGTTTCTACACTCGTATAGATTATTATACAAGATTATACATAATTATACAAAAAACTGACTTCGTCTTCTTCCTAACGTTTTTTCTGAAATTTAACTCAAATCTTGCTCAAATCTACTCCCAATCACTTCAAATTTAAATTTTAAACTCCTCTTGATATTTTTAATTAATTAGAACAACACTCAATCCAAACAACTAACAAACTCAAAAAATCCTATTCACGAAAGCGAAGCTTCGAATGACTTTCAATAGTGGACTTCTATTCTTCAATTTTCTGTTATTCAATTTTCTTACATCCACACGCATACACTGCAATTAGGTGATACAATTATAACTTTGCAAATATGTAGCCCAAAAGATAATAGGCCAAGGTTTTAAATAAATTAACTTTTTTCACACAATCAACTACTATTTTCATACAAAGGTAGCAAAAAATGCAAAGCACAAGCTCCAAAGTCCAAACAACTAAATCGGGTAGCTTCCAATAATTTCTTTTCAAATTATTGTCCACATTAGGTTAAGCCGGGTAAAGATTTGAAATATGAGCCAATTTACGTTATGTGGTCCAGCGAAGTGATTCTAAATGTAATTTCTTCTAGATAAAATTAGGGGTGAGTCTTTTTAATAAGGAGGTGCCATGTAGTCCTCCGTAAAAAATAAGGATAAATCCGATTCATAGTATAATAGCAGGGTCTCAAATGACTAAATAGTAAACTAAGGGTAAGTTTAAATAATATTTAATAGTAGAGGGGGTATATTTGGTTCTCATTCTCATATTTGCAAAGGCTCAAGTCTAGTATGCACTTATATTAGGACCAAAACATATCATCAAACTAGTTTCTCGCTCTGTGATCTCTGTTGTGCTCTCGTCAGTCGATCTCCGAGGTCAGCTCTTCCTCCTTCCATTTTCTAAGCTTCAACCACCAATCCCATTAGTATCTGAAAATTGTTTTCAATTTAACTCTGTCCAAAGATCGGAACTACATGGAAGAGCTTTTAAATTCTTGATTTTATGCTTCTATTTGAATTTAGTTATCTGATTTAGTTTTTAAACTCGTCTTCTCTATATACCCCAGATGCAAAAGGAACAATTGTAAATTCTATATTTCTTCAATGGGAAAATGTCAAATTTGACTAACAAAGCGGAATGGATATAAATGATTCAAGTGATTATATAACCAACCGAACTGATCTAGGATTGAGACGTAGTAGATTGACTGATATATATACTCCCTCCTTTTCAATTTATGTGATGTTGTTTGATTGGACGTAGAGTTTAAGGAAAAAAACAAAAAAACAAAAACACTTTTGAAACTTGTGATTTGAAACAAACCATGGATATTTGTGTAACTATAGATTATCTCATTAAGTAAAATATGAAGTTTAGTTAAATTGTTTCCAAATATAGAAATGTGCCATTCTTTTGGGACAATCTAAAAAAGGAAATCCCATCATATAAATTGGGAGAGAGGGAGTACTCTATACGAAAGATTAAATTACTATATTTCTGAACATTTTGGTATTGGATATATGTTAATTGTACAGTTTTCACTGCTGGTTGTAATCAGATGGAAAACGGAGAGGGGGCTAAGGAGCACTTAACTTCCGTGGTGTCCTCTCCTTTTGTTCCACTGGGAAATGAGTTCTCATGGCAAAGTCAGAAATCGGAGGATGGTGATGACTTAACTGAGTACTCGTCATGTGATGCTGAGTCGGAATTCGAGAGATACTGCAGTGCTAACTCGGCCATGGGCACTCCAACTATTGGAGGTTCAGTTGTGACTGCATTTCATGAGTTTCCTGGAAGCTTCAAATTAGGGGATGACAGTTGTAGAGTAAAAAGTTTTAGGGGTTGTAAGAAGTTATCAGATTTTAGTGGGGTGGGTCCTTCTACTAGAGGAAGTGAATATAGTGGTGGAAAGGGTAGTGCACGAGAGGAGGGGTTGGTGGGTATCGGAAAGGGATTAGATTTGTATGGTAATGCAGGATTCATGGATGAGGAAACTTTTTTACAAAACATGGATATGGGTGACGAATGGTACGTCAAGGATGACGAAATGCCAAAGATGAGGAGTGACAATTGTACTAAGTTACGCTTTAACAGAAGTTCTTGTACATCTGACGAATATAAGAACGGCGTACTAACTGAAGGAAACACTGAAGCTTCGGCAGTTGGTAATAATTCATTGGAAATTGAAGCAGAATTTCAGAGGGATATTGAAGCTGTAGATGGGAGCCTGGAGGTGTCAAGTCTGCAACCTGGTACAGCAACTGGTGGAGCTGAGTGTTTGGATGAAAGTGAGACCTCCTCAAGATATGAGTATTCAGAAGGCGAGGATTCAATGTTCGGAGGTAATACAGATGATGAGAAGAATGATTCATATTTCAGGAAAGAAGTTAAACACTCACATGAAGAACATGACAAGAATGAATATAAGCTCGTTATGGGTTCTGCAGTAGCCTTTGGTTCAAATGATTGGGATGATTTCATACAAGAAAATGGAGAATTTACTCCGACTTTGATGGTGCACAATGAACTTCAAGCTGAAAACCAACCAAGTATTGAAAGTGAAAATGGATGTTTGAGTTCTGCTTCAACTGTCAATGCTGAGTTTTCAAGTGTAGGTTCAACAATGCCTAAAGAAAAGGAGAAAGGTACTCTTCTGCCCATTTATCATGGCCAAAGTGGTAATGAATCAACTGAGCACATCACTACTTATAATGTGGATCCTTTGAGTCTTCTGAACCAGGGGAAAGGAGAGAATGCTGAAGGTGAGAAAGCGATGCTTGTTAAGAACAATGAAACAAGAAAAGTCAATGAATCAGCGGAGTTCCATGACAAGTCTTCTGTTCACAATATGTTGCAAGTGGGCCATAATCCCCAAAGACAACCAGGAGAAGCCTCTTTGATAGAGGGTGCTAAACTTAAGGAGGAGGTATTGGAACCGACAGATCAATGTGCATGTACTGAGGAAGTTATTCACATTACTGATGATCTTGTTTCTAGAAAAGCTGAGCCTGAGAACTTAAGATTATTGTTGGGCCCTCTGTCTCGTTATGCTACAAGCAAAGATTATTTGTCTATGGAGCATTCTGTTGATAGAACAGTGGAACTATCAGCAGACAAGAGCTCGTCTCCTTCATCAGCATCAGTGGCTAATAATGCTACAAGGACCAAACATGGAACGATGAATAGTTCATCCTCCGTTAATTACTTGGAAGACTATCTTACATCAGGCAAGGTATGATTCTTTTTAAGAACTCTATTAGCACGTGTGTCTTCTTTGTTTGCAGTTTGCACCGGATCAATCTCTGCACTGTTATTATAGTTTCTTCGAATTTGTCATGCGAATGAAATGGATAAGGAAATGCATGGCCAATTTTTTGGATTGATGACATTTTCCTATAGAGTAATACCTCTTCAGAGGTGGAAAAGTCCAGGTATACAAGTGGCACACAACATGTGGAGAACCTACACAAAAACATGATCCTATACAAAAGCCATTTTTAGATTGCTAATGTAAATGCATAGGATGAGGTTGTCAAATGGAGACATAATGTTGTATGATCTATGGGAAGCTATGCTTATGATACAAACTTCATACTGATTGTTAAGTGCCATGCATATCTGTTGTTACATGGATATAAAAATTTGCAACATTTGCATGTTTCCATTTTTAGTTGCATAGCTTGTTAAAAAGTGATAGCTAATTGGTGACCCATTTTCAATGCTTGCTATGAGTAGTTGCTTCACAATGACATATTTCTATTACATATCCCTACACTAGGTTAGGGCTTTTACCTGTTTTTTCCTTTTGTGGTGGATCATGCTGGTAGGAGGAGTCTAGAATCTACTTAAATTTGAAAATCTTTCAGCAAAATTTCAACAAAAATCCTTAAAATTGAAAGCATTAGGGTGCTTAGGCAGTTATCTTGTTGCTCTAAGGGTGGCTGCTTTATCATGGAATATATGTTGCTTAAACTTCTATTTTCCCAACACAAAAGTTATTGTTTAAATGAATAATTGACATTACTGCCAAATTATATGCACGTTTAACAACTTAGTTATCTTGAATATCACATTATCCAGGAGGCCTTTTAAAAACTATACGTATTTAAATGAACTTATGTCAATCTTTTCATTAACTTAGCATGGCTGTGCCTGTGGATGTTCTTATCCGATTGCTGATAACAAGCAGTGGTATATGTAAGCACTTAAATCTAATTGAACTTTTTAGGTCCAATTATATATCCGGATTAAAGTTGAATCCAACTTCATATGGGTTTAACAATTAATTTGGACGTTACAAGTTTCACGACCCCAAATCCTAAACCGGCTGTGATGGCGCCTATCGTGGAACTAGGCTAGCCAACAATCATATAATTACAGTTTCTTTCCAAAATCCCAACTCATTTTCAACATTTCATAAACGTATATAGAATTACTGAATCCATTAGGCAAAATAAACAGTTAAACAGTCTAAAACCATCCCCAAAATCCGGAATCAACATGTCATGAGCATCTAAGGAATATACCAAAAAGTCTACTATTATAATACAAAACCTCGGGACGAATAACTAGGTACAACATAAGAAGGGAAAACAGAGATGCTGCGGACGCTGGACAACTACCTCTATGTCCCGAACTCCGGCTCCGCACGGAATAGACGGTTAACGCTCGGTATCGGCACCNCCAATTCTCATGCACCTAATCTCCCCAATTTTGGGTTTAAATTCAACAAATTTCCGGTTTAATTACTTAGAAAACGACATAGAAACGAGTTATGAAGTTGAAAACCTTACCTCCAAGTGATTCCCTTCGATTTCCTTTTCAAACCCTCTCAAAGAGCTCTAAACCCATTCAACAATGGAGGAAAAATGGACTAATTTCGCAAAAATGGCGTTTTAAAACATTCTGCCAAACACTATAATTCCCTTCAGTGCGATCGCGACTCCAGCCACGCGATTGCGATGCACAGCCCAGACCACTCTACGCATTCGCATACCAACACACACGTCCGCATAGAGCAAATATCCACCCCACACACGCGCCTCAGAACCTCTATGTGATCGCACAAAGTGCCACGCGATCGCACTGCTTCACCTGCCCAACCTATGTGATCGCAATCCTTATTAAGCGATCGCATAGAACAAATTGCCTGCCCCAAATCTTTACTCTACGCGATCGCGGATGAATCCACTTGATCGCAGTGAAGAAATNAAAATCAAATCATCAGTTCACAATATGCACAACCTTTCTTTCCAACAGTATATATATATATATGTATATATATATATATATATATATTTGAAATCAACATGCCTTAAAAGCCAACTTCAGTAAAATCCTTTGAAATATGTGTTTTCCAACAATTTCAGAAATAAAAATACCAGAAGAATTTAGTGTAAAATGAAATAAGTCATAAATAGCCCCTCAGGCAAAAACATGAATCATAAATCGCCCCTCGGGCAGAACATCACTCAGCATACCTCACAACCACTCAGTATCAGCCCCTCGGGCAACCTCACTGTCACTCATGCCTCCCAATCACTCGTCACTCGGCACTCGCACTCAGTAGGTACCTGCGCTCACTGGGGGTGTGTACAGACTCCGGAGGGGCTTCTTCATCCCAAGCGCTAATACCAAGCCACCTCGTGGCGTATCATATCCTCACAATCAGGCCTTCGGCCTCACTCAGTCAGAAACTCCCAAAAGCCCCTCA